>SJYC01020040.1:0-38940 GCA_006408675.1 Madoqua kirkii | reverse complement strand
CTTAGGGACTTTATTGTGCGTGTAAGTAGTCAACCACAGAACTGATGTTTTAAGATCTGATCTGTCTCTATGTTGCTTCGGGCAAATTTCCGCTTTAGCCATGTATACGTCTCCCAGCTTCCCTGAAACACAGCGGGGGCACCCACCGGAGGTGGTAGAGGTCCTTGAGGCTCTTGCTCTCGACCACGGAGGCTGCGATGAGCGCCCCCAGCTGCAGCACGGGGACCGTGAGCTCGTGAAGGAACATCTTCTGCAGGGCCTCCACCAGGCGGTCCAGGCAGTACAGACTGTGCGTCTGCGTCAAAGCACAGCAAACATGCCAGGTCAGAGGGTGCGGAGGCTTAGGGCCCGCTCACAGCGCTCCCCAGGACCTCTGTCCTTCACGGGGCCACACGCGGGGTGCTGGGCCCCCGCGGGCTGAAGGGGCCCGGGCGTGCGCTCTGCCGCCTCCGCTCCGGCGTCAGCTTCCACCTTGTCACGTGCAGTTCCCTAGACGCCTCAGCACGAGCGCAGTTAGAGATCCTCACGAGAAAAGCCTACCTGCTTCCACTCAAATCAGAGTCTTCGTTTTGTTTCTTTACGTACCCACCAGCTGCTTTAAATCTAAGTATAGGCAGAGATGCACTGATACTTCTTATAATGTTGGACTAGGTTTGATACAGCAATTATTCTTCAGTGGAAAATTTAAAAATATGGATGAGCGATTTAAAAACTCCGCTTAAAGCACTGAGGAGTGAACAACTCGGAAAAAATGACTGGGCCACAACACGCCAGAAGAAAGGAGCTCAGAGGCGTGAGCCCAGTGTGCCGGGGCCGAGGCCTGGGGTGCCTGCTCGGCACCTCTGACTGTCCCCTGTCGGGTGGAGCTGAGGGCCCACCGAAGGCTATTGCTCCAATCAGGTCCCCAGAGTCTGCGTCTGAGCCTTAAGGGCAATGAAGTAACACAGCCCTGTCACGTGCAAGCCCAGTGCTGCCTGGTTGGCCTGGAAAGCATGCGGCCTTCTGAGGGACCAATAATTGATAATTCCTGATGAGCTGCTCAAGAAAGAGGGTGGAGGGAGACAGAACTGTTTATAGAGTTAAAGACACTGCACCGGGTAACAGGACATTAAGAGCAGCATTGCACCAGTAAAGCTTGTGTTTTATGCTGACTGGAAGCGTCCTAGAAAAATCCAACCCTCCAAACTACTACAAAACAGAAACTTGAAAATCTAAAAGGTTCTGTAACTATTAAATAAAGTGGATCCGTAATTTAATATCTTTCCAAACAGATCTAGGCCCGAAGTCTTCACCAGGGAACTCTTCCAAACATTTAAGGAAAAAAGAATAGCTAATTTTATACAAATTCTTCTTGAGAAGAGCTTAAAAAAGGAACACTTTGGAACTGACTGAAAGGTCACTGTGATGCTGTAAGAAAATACGGCACACACGTCTGGCCTTGCTCCTGGCTCATCACTGAGCACCTAGAACCCTCTCACCCGACCTGAGTTCACCCCCTCGAGGGGACTCCTGGCCGTCCCTGCAGACCTTCAGGAGGCAGGCCGGTGGCCAGAGGGACCAACCACATGGCAGGACAGCGAGACGCTCGGCCCGTCCCCCAATACCTGGGGAGGGGAGGGGCTGGAGGTCAAGTTACGGACCAACGGCCCACGAGAGGACTGGTCGTGCCCTGTCCTGGAACCTACGTGATCCCCTATGGGATGGGCTTGGAGAGCTTCTGGGGTGGTGAGCACATCCACCTGCCAGGAGGGAGGGGCCTGGTGGCCCCAGCTCCTCGGGGACAGACACACTCCCGAGTTTGGGACCCTGCAGACCTGCCCTGCTGACCTTATCAGGCTGTTTGTATCCATTACAACATCCTTTACAGCAGACCAGCGTGTCTGCTAAGTAAAGTTTCCCCAAGTCTGGGGGTCGTCACAGCAAATATCAAACTTGGGGAGGAGCCCAGGACCCCAGCTGGTGTCCACACTGGACAAACGTGCAGTGGCCTGGGGACCCGACACTCATGACGGGCGTCTGCTGGGGCAAGCCTCGAGGGAGCCCTGACCCCTGGGCCCACACTGACCCGGTGGCTAAGTGTCAGAGCCGAGTTCAGTGGGGTAGTCCCCTAGCTGGTGTCCACAGGGGCGCTGGGCACCGGCTGCTGTGTGGAGACGCAGGCGCCTAGGGTCAGAAGCACGGGGAGCAGAAAACAGCTTGGAGTCAGTGTAACTTCTCACCCCATCCTGACAAGCACGTAGTATGAAAGGAAAACTGAATACCAACTTTTCTCATCAACGTAGAGACAAACACCCCAAACAAAACATTAGCCTGTTGAACTTGATGATAAATGAAATGAATAACACATCTCAACCAAGTTGAAGGAATGAAAGAGAAAAAAAGTATCATTTGAATAGATAGAGAAAAATATTTGATAAGAATCTATAGCTGTTTGTGGGGATTCCCTTGTGGCTCAGCTGGTGAAGAATCCGCCGGCAACGTGGGAGACCTGGATTCGATCCCTGGGTTGGGAAGATCCTCTGGAGAAGGGAAAGGCTACCTACTCCAGTATTCTGGCCAGCTTGGAGAATTCCACGGACTGTATAGACCATGGGTTGGCAAAGAGTCTGACACAACTGAGCGACTTTCCCTTTCCTAGTTGTTTAAGCTTAAAACTCTTAGCAAATAGAAATAGAAGAACTCGCTTAACCAGTGAAGAGTGTCTATGAACCCCCAACAGCATCGGTCACACGAGTCTTGCCCAGACCAGGAGGCGTTGCTGGCGTTGAGCTGGAGGCGACCAGGCAAGTAAGGCGAGGCGAGGGAACAGTGTAACAATCCCGAGTTAGGGAAGACGTTCGCAGATGAAATGCAGATTGTGCACACACATACAAAATCCAGAGAAGCGACAGATAGATCACCAGAATTATCTGGGAGATGAGACACAGAGGAGAAGCCCCATGCGCACAGAGGCAGACGCCCAGGAGCTCAGCTGCTGGTGGAGGCACGGAGGGCCCTCCCAGGCACCAGGGGGCAGTGCAGCCTGCAGACTCCTAGATGGCAGCCCGAGCTTTGCACCTGTGGGGAAGACCCTCCCGCTGCCTGGAGCACTCAGCAGCATCAGACGCCCTGGGGCGCAGCTGGACCACAGGCACCGCGGTGTGGGCTGCGCGGGGAGCATGCGGCACAGGTGCCCGAGGAGGGGCCTGGGGAGGGCCTGGGGCCCGACACACTCTCTGGGCCCACGGAATGCTCAGCAGGCGGGACGCAGGGATGCAGGCCTGGGCGACAGGCGCTGGGTCCACTCACTGGCTTCTGGATAGTTGACGAGTTGATGGTAAAGTCGCTCTGATCCTGTCTGAATACAGATATGACTTCTTCGGGGCAGGCATAGGAAGCCCACTCTTCTAGGCTTGAGGGCAGGTCTTCGAGGCATTTGGCAGGAGCAGGGCTCTGGAACTGCAGAGCAAGAAGCCAGGCTCTGCTTTGGGAGGTGGAGCTGGAGGCAGACACCCAGGGGGCCCCATGGCAACAGAGGTCGTGAGCCCCAGGCAGGCAGCCCCTCTGGTGGTGGGGCTCCCTGGAGGCAGCCGAGCCACAGACGACGGCTGACACCACTTCCCACAGCCACTCAGAGCCTTGTGCCCTGGACATGCCCCCCACCCACACATCCCAACTCAGCAGGCTGCGGGAAGGAGACGGGTATCTCCCGAGGGTCTAGTCCAGCAGGATGGCCAGGGTGGAGGCCGTCCCTCCAGCTGATGAAGTGACATGCAGGCCCCCATGGGACGCAGAGAAAGGGCGGCTCTGCACCGCATGGCCAGGGCTCCGGGAAAGCAGCCGATCACCAGGGCGAAGCCAGACCCTCCCATGTCAGCCTCCTGACACTTGGGGCAGGGGCACTGAGGCCGCCTCACCTCCCAGGGCAGGAAAGTGGACAGACGAGCCAGGGTGCTCCTCGCCCTTGGAGGCCCAGCCTCTGGCATAAGGACCTGCAGGGGCGGCTGGGGTGCAGCCTGCCCGCTCGGAGGGCACAGTCACCTGCTTCGGATCCCTCCCCTTGTCCTTGTCCTTCTCCTTGTCTCTGATCTTGTCCTTGTCTCTGTCTCTGCTTTTCTCTTTCTCTTTTTTAGGCAACAATACGTGTGAGCTTGCCACTGCGGAAATTCTACTTCCTGAAGAGAACTTTCCTGCTGTCGCGAGAGAAACCTGTGAAAAGAAATCCAAATTTGCAGCGTTAATGTCTGACTGCAGCAGTGAAATTAAAAGACACTTACTCCTTGGAAGAAAAGCTATGACCAACCTAGACAGCATATTAAAAAGCAGAGACATTACTTTGCTGACAAAGGTCCATCTAGTCAAGGCTATGGTTTTTCCAGTAGTCATGTATGGATGTGAGAGTTCGACCATAAAGAAAGCTGAGTGCGGAAGAACTGATGCTTTTGAACTGTGGTGTTCAAGAAGACTCTTGAGAGTCCCTTGGATAAGGAGATCCAATCAGTCCATCCTAAAGGAAGTCAGTCCTGAATATTCACTGGAAGGACTGATGCTAAGCTGAAGCTTCAACACTTTGGCCACCTGATGCAAAGAACTGACTCCTTGGAAAAGACTCTGGAGCTGGGAAAGACTGAAGGCAGGAGAAGGGGATGGCGCAGAATGAGATGGTTGGGTGGCATCACCGACTCGACGGGCTGAGCTTGAGCAGGCTCCGGGAGGCGGTGGGCGGTCCTCGGGCAGCACAGTCTGCCATGCCTGAGCACCAGTGGCAGGAGCGGGCTTCCCGCCCCAACGCAGACCTGGGCGCCGGTTGAGGGCCCCACGGCCGGGCGCGGCCCGGCCACGGGCACTCAGGGGACCGTCTCCAGGACTCTGGGCCTGCAGATGTGCGTGGCTGACCCTTAAGAAGGGTTTGTCAGTTCCATAAGATGAATTAATGCCTTTAATGAAGAACACACTCGAGTGACTTTTAATGGTCCTCCTAACGGAACTGCAACTGCGTGGTGGAGGAGGGGGCCCTGGGGCGTCTTGCAGACAAGGACGGCCTTCCTCGTCCTTCCCGCTGCCAAATGCCCTGCTGTCCCCATCACATGCTGGGGGCGGGGGGCGAACTTGCCCCAAGAAGAGAGGCCTGTCCTGCCAGCACTGTCCTGCCAGGGGTCACAGCCCAGGGAGGTTCCTGAGAAGACGAGGCCACCAGAAGCTGCACGGGGGCCTGCAGACAGGTGGCGGGAAGGCGGCTATGTGAAGGGGTGCAGAGAAGGCTCTGGAAGCCCAGGGGCAGTGCGGTGGGAAGGCAGGTGTTGGGGGTGGTTGGGCAAAGGCACTGGCCTGAGTCTGGCAGAGGAGGAAGCCCCCTCGAGTCTCCAGAGCCGGGGGCAGGGGGCACTGTGGAGGAGGGGAGGGACGTGGCCCCAGGAGAGACCAGAACCCCCGGGAGCACGGCAGGGGCCTCACCTGCCAGACGCGGTGCAGTAAGGCGTAGGCCGTGAGGCAGTGGTCCTGGTGGCCAGCGCTGCTTGGGGTCACCACCAGGGCCAGCAGCGTGTAGGCGCGGGCCAGAGTCTCCAGCTGCCGCACATTCTGCAGCTCCTGCAGAGAGGGGGGCCCCGGGTCCCCTGGGCCCTCCACGGCCCCCAGAGGGGACGCCTGCTCGTCTGGAAGACAGGGCACTGCTGGCGTCCCCACTGGCCCAAGGCCCGCTGGCCCCCAGCCTGGGGCTGCTTCTCTTCCAGAGGGAACAGCGCACCCCTCCCAGGGCTTAAGGTCGGCCTCAGGGACAGGCCTCCCAGGGCTCCCCCGGCCTGTCTGCGGCGACACTGGCCACATCCCAGGCTGGGGCAGGGCTGGGCTCTGGGGTCTACTTGGAGCACCCCCACCCACCATGCTTCCCTCTAGCTGGCTGAGCTGAGCCTGCGGACACACCCAGAAGGGGCTCGACACCAAGCGGACGAGCCCTTGAGCCTCTAGCTCATGCAGACAGGAGGCAGCCCCTCTCCCACCCTGAACCCGGCAGGTCTAGAAAGCGGCTGCCTCAGGGCTGGGAATGCCGGTCAGCGGCCCTGGGCCCCTCTGCGGCTCTGAACACCATCCTCCTGCGGGGCGGGGCCCGGGGCGGGGTGGGGCGGGGCGGGGCGGGGTATAGTTCAGAAGGGAGAGGAAGTGGATTGAGACACGTGTGGACAGACAGGGCAACAAAAGCGAGCTTTCCAACGGAAGGACTTATGTGTGAGGCACAAAGGGAAGACTTTGGGAGGAGGAATACAGCAGCACAGGGGAGAAAGAGTCATCTGGTAGGTGAGGCTGGACAAATGGGGGAAGATCAGGAAGGTTCTCAGATGCCACAGAGGTCACGTTTTATTCTGCCAATGGTGGGAAGCTGGTAAAGAATTTTTAATGAGAGGCACGATCAGATTTGTGTTTTAAAGACAACACCCAGGGACAAGGGTGCGGCTCAATGATATCACCATTTCAACCTTGTCAGAGTTATTAATACACTTATCTCTGACTGGGTGTAAACCAGGAAAGCAGCCGTGTGATTCATCTCCAACTCTGCTGCAGCTTCCAGCCCAGCACCTCATTTGCGATGCACTTAGCAGTTTTTGTGTCAACACAAACTTAGATTCTAGACAACTCAGGGCTTGCAGTCAGCTGTAAATTTCTACTTTTGTGTCAAGGTAAACCTCATACATATCACCCTTAAGCAGTTAAGTACTTGAGAGGCCAATCAGAATTTTGGAGCTTAGAAGGGAAATTAGAGATTAAAAAAGTTCTTTTACTGAGGGAGAAGCCAAGTACAAAAATGGGATATGATTTTCCAACATCTTCCAGGCTATTGGCAGCACTAGAATCACAATTCCGGCTGCCTATCTCATTTTTCAGAATAGGTAATAACAGCAGAAGATGGCAATGCTGCTGTAGTTCAGGGAAGATAGACAATTACACGTACTGCTTCTGTGCAGTGGCTTTCCCACAATAAAGGACCACTCCTCCCCCAAGCTCTCCACTCTATGCTTATTTTTGTTTAAACTAGAAAACAAGTTAAAATTCTCTATGAATGAGTGTAATTGAATGTTTCTTACATATAAAAAAAAATAGATGATAATCTTTCTTTAACCAGTGATGTTTAATAGTCTCCTTTTACACATCAATTTTACCAAAAGATTCTTCAGGAAGAATGGTGTAATGAACCAGGCAAAGAGTAAACTTGCTGCACGTGCTAAATAATTGGTATATTTAGTATTTCTAATCCCTTATCTTCCTTTCCTTTGTCTCTCTTACAACCTGTGTCTTATTACCATGTTTTTAAAGTCTATCAAAGTACTAATGACTTTTTATAGCCCTAAAATAAGCACCAAGGCCTATTAGGATGAAACAATGATTACTGATGTTCATTACATATGGTGTCTAATGATGAGCTTTTTTTATTTCTCTCAAACATATCTGAATTTTAATGAAATCAAGAATGAGTGAAGAGAAGTTTGCGTGTCCAACAGGAAAGCCCCCAACTTTAAGTTACTTTGCATTTCTTAAATTAACTGGCTGAAGAAACTGAATCTGCCTTGAGGCTATGATTTGCAAGGCAGGTTCCATCCCAATGACCTTTTTGGAAGTTGAAGGTAGCTGAAGAAGCATCAGAGATAGGCCCTTGGGATCTGAGATCAAAACAGGCCAGCATGGGCTGGGTGAGAAACCTGACTTGGAGTTCTTGGCAGAGTTATCTATAAACTGTAAAGTAGCTATCAATTAATCCCTTAACTTCAATAAATCCTGGTTTATCATATACAAAATAAAGTGAAAGTCGCTTGGTTGTGTCCAACTCTTTGTGACCCCATGGACCACACAGTCCATGGGATTCTCCAGGCAAGAATACTGGAGTGGTTAGCTATTCCCTTTTCCAGGGGATCTTCTCAACTCAGGGATCGAACCCAGGTCTCCCACATTGCAGGCAGATTCTTTACCAGCTGAGCAACAGGAAAGCCCAAGAATACTCGAGTGGGTAGCCTACTCCTTCTCCACTGGATCTTCCTGACCCAGGAATTGAAGCGGGGTGTCCTGCATTGCCAGCGGATTCTTTATCAACTGAGCTATGAGGGAAACCCCTAAAAGAAATGGAATTCAAAGGCAGAGGGGATTGATTAACCAGAGGACCAGGGAGGGGCCTTCTGCTCTAGCATCCTGGGTATCTTTCAGAGACTTATGGGGCATGTAGGAAAAGGCATCTTGCTCATGTGGATGAAGTGAATGAGTCTGTAACCGTCACTGTCATCTGATGACATCTGTCCCTGTTCTCTTCTTCTCTCCCTCCTCCCCAGTGTCTATCTCTGGAGCATAATGGCTGGGAGAGAGAGTGTCAGCTAAATCATGACGGCATCTGGGAAAGAGGACTGTAAGTTCCTCTGTATACCACTGCACTTATATTAAAAGACACTCCTCCTCCACAAACACGTTCTGCTTCCACATTGAGGGACAGGTACTTTGAGATACTATATTTAAATAAATTGGTTTTATTCCCATGAAAATAGCTATCAGGATCTTTATCTTATAGATAAAAAACAAGTTCAAAATCTTAAAGAGACACACTCAAAATTAAACTCTAGTAATATACTCCTAGTACACAACAGAGGCAGGATGTGAAACTAAATGTCACCTGTGTACTTTTCATGAAATCTGGCCTTTTCCTATTAGAAAGCAAGAACAACAAGAGGTTTCTGGCAGTCAGATCATGCTCTATTTTTTGACCAAAGTAATAGCACTATGGGATTCCCTAGTGGCTCAGATGGTAAAGAATCTGCCTGCAATGCAGGAGACCCAAGTTCAATCCCTGGGTCAAGAAGATCCCTGGAGAAAGAAATGGCAACCCATTCCAGTATTCTTGCCTGGAGAATTCCATGGACAGAAGAGGCTGGCAGGCTACAGGCCATGGGTTGCAAAGAATCAGACATGACTGAGCGACTTTCACTTCATTTCACATTCACAAGGATTACACAGGTGTCTTCCAGAAAGTCCTGTGGAGAATGCCCCAGGATCCCCAAGAAGGGACTCTACAGCCAAAACCCATGGACCCATGCACCCAACACACACAGATGTCACCATCAAACCCCCTTATCAAATCCAGAGAAGCCCCCACAGCCTTTCCCAGAACAGACTCACTTGTTCAAATCTACACGGAACTAGTTGACGGTTTCCTGACAATGAAAGGTTACACAGTGACCTTCAGATGAAGTCTGTGTGTCAGGAACTGTCAGAGAAACCTGGCTGGAACAACTTAGAAACTTTATCCATAATTTTGAAAAAGGTATACTGCCATTTAATGTCAAACAGGTTGGTTTGTACACACACACATATGCACGTTCTATTGCTTTAAATTACTTGGTACAAGTAGTCATTTCTTCACAGTCTATATCCCCAATTCCTATGTCTCCAGATATAATAAATATAACCTTCTGACTCTGAATTAACACAAGCCAGATCCAACATTCCTCCCTGTGCTCACACTTCTAATTCTGGAGCTACAGAGCATGCTGACCTGCTAATGTATGGTTTTTTAGGAAAGAGAGCTGTGACTAGACATTTCTGATATCAACAACAGATGCTCTGTGAACTAATTCAGGCAGGAGTTACACAGATGCAGTAACCGAACTGCCTGCTAAACACACTGTGAGAAAGTATGTTTATCTCTCTCCCAAGTTGAGCTTTTAGGGGATGAGGGCTTGAAATAACATTTTTTCATTATAACCTTTAATAATCTTATAATTGTCAAATGAGGCCCACAGGTTATAATGAAATAAAATCTAAAACTTTCATTGAGTCCAAGCAAGCCTACCCCATTCCTCAGTTCCTCCTTTCCTACTGAATTATGGCTTTTCAATAAAAGCTAAAACTATCTAGTTAAACATTTAGTTAGATAGAGGTTATTCATTATCACAGCTAACTCTAATGAAGTTTGTGAAGGGTTTAAACAACCATGGAGACTGAAAGAATAGAATTCTTCTGAAATTTAGTAAAATTTACTATTCAATCAAATTTACTATTCATTACAAGCCAGATGTCCTGTTGGGCCTAATATCAAAATACTCTTTTTAAATCTTGGTACATTTTTGTGTTATTGTTAGCAATAAATCACTACCTAAGTCTCCAGTAACTAAATACATCAATTAAAATAAAATCATTTGATCCAAGGGCATGGCCACCAAATTCTATCAAATTCTCCAGGGACTGGTCCCTAAGAACAAACACAAAAGATCTCTCTGCATTAGTTGGGCCAGAATGGAAACTACCTCCTCTAGGCACTTCACATGCCATTTGACACTATAAAAGCCCATCCTCTCTTCAAGGGGGGAATGGGAGAGTGGGGTCTCCCAAGGCTTTTCTGGCGGACCGAACTTTCCTCTACATACCCAGTGCACTTCACACATGTCTCCATTACTCTACTGCTTGTTTATTTCAGTCTTGACACCAGACAGCAAGCACCTCAGCTCTTTAAAGCTGGGGACCCACGACCTTTTGTCCATTCATTTAAAAACTCTTGGCACAGCACATTAACCAGCATCTACATCTACCTTTAGGTACTAATACAAGCTTAGCTTTTTCATAAAAACATTTTCGGTAATCCTGTGGTCTACTGACCATTTGGCATTTCTGCATTATTTTAACATAAGCCAATATTTACAACACTTACTTATTAATTTCTTATTGTTTAATCGTTCAGTTGTGTCTGACTCTTTGTGTTCCCATGAACAGCTTCCTCTGTCCATGGGATTCTCCAGGCAAAAATACAGGAGTGGGTTGCCATTTCCTTCTCCAGAGGATCTTCCCGACCCAGGGATCAAGCCTGCATCTCCTGCTTGGCAGGTGGATTCTTTACCACTAAGCCACCAGGGAAGCCCTCAAAGGATAGTACTCCTTCCTTGAAACTGTGAACAAGGTAACAGTAAGAACAGGAGGAGGAGCAAAACAGATCACTCATTGTGAACACTGACTTACCTTTCTATATTTTTAATCAAAGAATGCTGAGGTTAAGTTATCTTAGACTAATAATCTTATATAACATCATACTTTAATAGTACCATATATTCAGGGACTGGATTTTTTCTTTTTAATCTTCACTGATAATGATATAACAAATACTTTGCATTCATGTTGTGTTTACTACAGGTTGCTAACAGGATGTCAGGGAAGTGGTATGTGAAAGTACATGTGATTAAAAGTAAATAAATGAGAAACAAAAGCACTCAGATATTTTTTCTCGTTTCATCTCTCTCAACCACTGTTCTTCAAGTTATCAATTATCTAAAATCCCTTAAGGCTCATTTAAATCCAGACTTTAAAAGCTGAGCTCTAAGGATTTTCCAAACTTATTAATCTTATTAATAGTAGATCCCTTCGATGAACCACTTTAGGGCACTTAAGCAATCACTATAGCATTTACCTTTTCAAAATAAAATCTAAGTGTAGGCAAAATGGGGGTGTTGATATTTCATAGGTATCTACTGAACAGTTCAAAAGAAAATGAAGTTAGAAAAATCTATATATGGATATACAGTGTCCTAAGGGCAGAAAAGAGCAGCTCTGATTAGGTACCAGAAAATACATGAAAGAGGTCATGAAGCACAATTTCCTGGAGAGTGATCAAAAAAAACCACTGGGTCTGAATATTCAAACTCACACATACCTTCCTGAAGGTATTTTCTACAAGCCAGACCAGGCAGCGCTTGGTCTTCAGAGCAACAGAGAAATGTTAACAATGGCACTGCCTCTGGGGTTTGTCCTGGGAACTGTGCCATTTAATATTCTTATTAATTCTTCAGTGTACGAATGTAAACTCCAGGTAGAGAAGCACTTTGTCAAAAGTTACTGAAGACAAATCACAAGGAACTAAAGGGATCGAGAAGAAATTCTGGTTGGACTCAGGCATGTCAGGAAGGCAACACAGCCGAAGTACATCTCCAAGGCCACACAGAAGAGCCCAACTCACATGATTCTTTTCATCTAAGCTTGTAGTCACCAAATATGGAGGCTGTGTGCTGAGTCGCTGCAGTGGTGTTTGATTCCTTGTGACACTATGGACTGTAGGCCGCCAGGCTCCTCTGTCCATGGGCTTCTCTGGGCAAGAATATTGGAGTGGGTTGCCATGCCCTCCTCCAGGAGATCTTCCTGACCTGGGGATCAAACCCGCACCACTTGCATCTCCTGCAGGCAGGTTCTTTACCACTAGTCCCATTTGAAAAGCCCATATAAGGGGTTACTCAGGCTAAATGAAAAATGGAGCCCAGTAATGTCCTCCTTTCTAGACGGTGCAATGCCAACACTATAAGCTACATGATAAAATACATAAAACTAAGATACATATGAGATAATCAAAGCATTACACAAGATAAAAGGAAGAAAAAACAGGGCTATGATTAAAAATGTTTGTACAGTTCTGTTCAGAATATCAAATCTATTGTGACTCTACCGGCAGCTATTCTTTCTCTAAGCAGAGATGATCTGCTTCAACTGCAACACAGCAGTTTTTGGCACCTCTCAGGTATTTTTCACATTGTGATTTGTTCTCTAGATATAAGTATAAATTTATCGACAGCTGAGATCCTGCTGGTGTTTTCTGCATTTTGCTAGAATAATAGATGTCCAACAAATGGTTGTTAAAGGCAGCAGTTAAGAATGTGGGCTCTGCAGCCTGAGATGGTTCAAGTTTAAATCTTGGATCTATCACTAAGTCTGAGATCTCAAACACACTTCTAAACTTTGTGTCTCTATGTTTTCATCTGTAAAACTTGGCACAATAATGGTTGTAGTAGGATTATTGTGAGGATTAAATGAGATATGATATGCAATAGTTTAGAACAGTACTTGGTATATAGTTGAGTGTTAACTGTTAGCTAATAATCAGAGCACATTAATCAAAGAATTAATTAATGACTGATACACAAGTGAAAATTATAATGAAAATAAGAGGGATCCTCAAGCTGGGGTTTCCTTCAATCAGTAACAGTATTTCTCCAGATATAAGTCTTTCACAATTAAACAAATACAGGATATGTCCAATTAAATTAAATTGCACATAAGCAACAAGTACTTTTTTTAGTATAATTAGACCCCAAACAGCACATGGTAGGAGAAAACTGGTAGAAATAGCATCTGGGAGAATAAGAACATTGGTTCTTTGTTTTAAGGCAAAGTCTCTAAATCTGAATTGATACTTTTGAACTGTGGTGTTGGAGAAGACTCCTGAGTGTCCCTCGGACTGCATGGAGGTCAAGCCAGTTAATCTTAAAGGAAATCAACCCTGACTATTCATTGGAGGGACTGATGCTGAAGCTCCAATATTTTGGCCATCTGATGCAAAGAGCTGACTCATTGGGAAAGACCCTGATGCTGGGAAAGACTGAAGGCAAAAGGAGAAGGGGATGACAGAGGATGAGATGGTCAGACAGCATTACCAATCCAATGGACATGAATTTCAGCAAACTCTGGGAGACAGTGAAGGACAGAGGAGCCTGGCATGCTACATACAGTCTATGGGGTTGCAAGGACTTGGACATGACTTAGTGGCTGAAAAACTCCGAATCTTAAAAATCACTACTTCTTTAAAAATCACTTCTTCTTCCCTTCTTTATCATTTTGAGGATGTCCTCTTTGTCGTGTACACACTTTTCTTAACATTGACAAGTTGAGGTAAAAATGAGAATTTTAAACTAGATACAAGTGTCTACTCTTCGTGGATTTCCTACCAGCCACAGTGCACTCTGCCCACATGGACTAGAAGGAGTACTGCTGGGGTCAGCTCAAATTCTGGTAAATCAAACCACTCTGCACACCCTCAAAGTATGTATTTAGGTCTCTTTGCAACCTAACTTGAATTAATTGAACAGACCATTACAAAGTACTAACTTTAACAATTTGCTCTGAATATTTAAACTATGGTCTTAAAAAAAGCAGTAGCCAAACTTTCCATATCAGCAGGGGTTTATTTAAGTACTGGTAGTTTAAACATGCTAGGTGCTGCACTCAGTATGCCAGCAAATTTGGAAAACTCAGCAGTGGCCACAGGACTGGAAAAGATCAGTTTTCATTCCAATCCCAAAGAAAGGCAATGCCAAAGAATGCTCAAACACGCTAGTAAAGTAATGCTCAAAATTCTCCAAGCCAGGCTTCAGCAATACGTGAACCATGAACTTCCAGATGTTCAAGCTGGTTTTAGAAAAGGCAGAGGAACCAGAGATCAAATTGCCAACATCCGCTGGATCATGGATAAAGCAAGAGAGTTCCAGGAAAACTCTCCAGGAAAGCAGTCTATTTCTGCTTTATTGACTATGCCAAAGCCTTTGACTGTGTGGATCACAATAAACTGTGGAAAATTCTGAAAGACATGGGAATACCGGACCACCTGACTTGCCTCTTGAGAAACCTATATGCAGGTCAGGAAGCAACAGTTAGAACTGGACATGGAACAACAGACTGGTTCCAAATAGGAAAAGGAGTACATCGAGACTGTATATTATCACTATGCTTATTTAGCTTATATGTAGAGTACATCATGAGAAACGCTGGGCTGGAAGAAGCACAAGCTGGAATCAAGATTGCTGGGAGAAATATCAAGAACCTCAGATATGCAGATGACACCACCCTTATGGCAGAAAATGAAGAAGAACTAAAGAGCCTCTTGATGAAAGTGAAAGAGGAGAGTGAAAAAGTTGGCTTAAAGCTCAACATTCAGAAAACTAAGATCATGGCACCTGGTCCCATCACTTCATGGCAAATAGATGGGGAAACAGTAGCTGACTTTATTTTTCTGGGCTCCAAAATCACTGCAGATGGTGACTGCAGCCATGAAATTAAAAGGCACTTACTCCTTGGAAGGAAAGTTATGACCAACTTAGCATATTAAAAAGCAGAGACATTACTTTGTTAACAAAGGTCCATCTAGTTAAGGCTACGGTTTTTCTGGTAGTCATGTATGGATGTGAGAGTTGGACTATAAAGAAGGCTGAGCACTGAAGAATTGATGCTTTTGAACTGTGGTGTTGAAGAAGACTCTTGAGAGTCCCTTAGATTGCAAGGAGCTCCAACCAGTCCATTCTAAAGGAGATCAGTCCTGGACGTGCATTGGAAGGACCGATGTTGAAGCTGAAACTCCAATACTTTGGCCACCTGATGTGAAGGGCTGACTCATCTGAAAAGACCCTGCAGCTGGGAAAGATTGAGGGCAGGAGGGTAAGGGGATGACAGAGGATGAGAGGTTGGATGGCATCACCGACTCAATGGAAATGAGTTTGGGTAAACTCCGGGTGTTGGTAATGTACAGGGAGGCCTGGCATACTGCAGTTCATGGGTTCGCAAAGAGTCAGACTTGACTGAGTGACTGAAATGAACTGAACTGAACTGAAAGGGTTCTAACCCAAAGAAGCATCCTTGAGGATACATTTGCCTGTCTGTAAATAGGCAGCTTTCTATAGACACCAGGACATACTTAGCATGTATTAAGCTGTATTTATGATAACTTACAAAGACACAGCATAGTATTAAGTAGTTTTTTACAAATAGCAACCAAATCTGTTTTCATTTCTAACAGCCAAGAATGCAAGAACACCAAGCTTGGAGGGCTTCCTCTTACCCCTCAGTACTGATTTGAGGTTGAGCTTGGCTTGGCGGTGCAGGTCCTCTACGCAGGGCGGTCTTGTGGTGGGGAGGAACACATTCTCCTGCTGGTGCCATGGAGCAGTGTAGTGGACCGTCCATCGACTCTCCTCATCTAGGTTGGAAACAGCTGTAGAAAGAGAGAGAATACATTCAGGTTTTAAATTAACTGCGTTACATCAAGATGGGTTCTGGGTACCTAAAACACTCACAGGTAAGGACCAGCAAGGGAAAAATGGAACAAATTCTGAATAAGATTCAATCTTAGACCCCAGGGTCCTTTCCACTGTGTTTTGTGTTTGTTCAGTTAATTGCTTCCCATCTTTTTAGGCCCTCCTTTTACTCCAAAGTTAGAAAATGATTAACAAAATCAATAAAGACCTCCTGCTTCACTCCATCATGACAAATATCTATTAATCAACTATACTATGTCACCACTTTAGTAAATGTTAGACTGCAAGACAGAAAACAACGTTTCTACTAAGAACCTGGCACCAATTCTTTCCCTTCTAAGCATTATTTTAAAATACCACTGTTATAAACTCATTTAAATTTTTAAAAACTAAGCATAAACATTCAATGTAATACATTTAAACAGCATAGTTCAATTAGAAATCCATTTGTGCTGAAAAATTTTCTCTGCATTTCCTGCTTTCATGGAATATGTTCATATTCAAATGTTTTTAGAAACTCCAATGCAATTGATTTTTCCTAACATAATCCAATTCAATTGAATTTTTCTAACACAAAGAGACTGAGGGGCATCACAGGAAGAAATGGCAGGTTAAATGTCTATGATAATTTTCCTTTTACATTTCAGGGCTTAAGATTGCTTTGTTTATTTGATTTTTCCTGACAACACAACCCAAGAGGGGCTACCAAAGGATCCTAACATGAAATTGACAACATTATACAAATTCAACAATTTTTTAAAATACTGTTTACATAGCCATCCCTGTAAGCCAGCACTGGAGAGACTAGAGAAGTTTGAGAAGGACTCTGTGTTGAGGCGTTTATTGAAGGTGACAAGTCTAACACCTGTAAAACCAGCAGATATGACAATTGTGAGTCGAGGGGAATCTTCCCCTAACTCTGACCTATGCCACAGAGGACCCATGGGCATACACATTTCTACAACATAATATGTCCCTGGAAATGAGACCATAAAGTAGATTCATAAAATAGAATTAACAGGCACACATGAACTATTGAACCTTTCTATATGAACATGTTTAAAATTAACTCACTGTACCTAACAGCACAGCCATTAAAACCATTATACAGATCAAATGCGCTAATATATGGAAAGTCACAGCTTATGAAATAACTCATGAAAAGAATGGTTGTGGCAAGATTAGTGCAATTACTTGAAGGGAGTCCCGGACTTTTAGAAACATCAATGAAGAGGAACTTGGTCTTTCTCAGTGCCCCTGGGAACATGAGTCACCCCACATACCAGAGTGAGGTCAGCACTCACCTCGTATACCATCTTCTTTACAGGTACTGAATTCCACAAGCCCAACTTTAAATAATTCCTTTCTAAATCATCCCACTCTCTCCAGTGATAAGATAAATTAGTACTATGTATGTAATATACAACATTATGAACACAATTAACACTGTTGGGTTACATAAAAAGTTGCTAAGAGAGGATGAGATGGTTAACTAGCATCACCAACTCAATGGATAAGAATGTGAACAAACCCCAGGGGAGAGTGAAGGACAGAGAAGCCTGGTGTGCCGTAGTCCATGAGGTCACAGAGTCAGACACGACTTAGCAACTGAACAACAACAAGATAGTATATCCTAAGGATTCTCACCACAAAGAAAACATTTTTCTTTTTCTTTTGTATCTATATGAGACTATGAATGTTCACTACACTTACTGTGAGAATCATTTCATGATGTCTGCTAGTCAAATCATTATGTTATACACCATAAATGGACACAATGCTGTATGTCAATTATATGTCAATAAAACTGGACAAATTTTTTAAAAAAATCATCCCACTTTCCCTACAAATTGCCAAATGGAAAAATAAACAGTGAGAACTACACATCAAGTTAAAAACTGAAATGCCCTATGTGTTTTCTGCTTTTAATGTTTACTAAAAACTGCATGTAAATTAGGCACTTGGCATTGCACATAACCTCTGTGGAATAAGTGTTTTGCATGGTACATAGAACTATCAGTCGTAATCTATAAAATCCAAAGAGCCCTGACTTAGTTCTTAGTTATGATCTGAGAATCTTGCACAGGGTAGAGCTTGCTGTGTGTCCTCCAAAGAGTAACCAGTTACTTATAAGGTTTTGTGCTGATGCCTACTTATTTCAAAGCCTGAATTATCATACTTCATAGTTGGAAAATAATGAAAATGGAAACTCTTCCTATTCGCCAATTATAAATCAAATCCAAGTGATAGTGTCCGTGTAATTGCACATTCAGCCCCGCCATACAACTACCAACTGGCTCCTAAGAAAGAACAGTTGTCTCTCCCTGGTGTATCTCACTCTTGCCAGGGTAGATTTTAATCAGTCCACCCAAAGACAATCTTTGACGAGGGGAGCTGTAGAAATGAACCCGGAGGGATATTCATTTGCTTTCTCCAGTGTCTCTTACCAATGCTCCTACCTACATTTATCCAGTTTAAACCCATGGCCCTAGAACTAAAATAAAATAAATTAACAACTACGTAAAAACAAAACTGTTTATAAATAAAAGTTATACTTTCCAAACAATGAAGAAGCACCTGGATTTAAAGAAATTGAAACCAACCTTAAGTACATAATGAAGCCGCACCACAAAAGTTGTGTCCTTTACAATGATAGATCAGTCTAGACAGAGGCTGTCCTTGAGCTCTTAAATACCTAACAGAGTGTAGGAGAATTTCAGAGGATCATCCCCATCCAAAATATGTGATGCATCACTCAGAGGCTCCCCATATTTAGCCAAAGAATCAAAACATCATACACTGTACATCAAGACAGACATAAAGTAAATACAAGGGCTCCCCCCTCCTTATTCAAAGGATTTTTTTTTTTTTTTGGAGAATCCCAATAGAAGTGAATTCACCTAAAATCCCAAACATAAACAAGTAAGCCATGCTTTTAAAAAGAAAAAGTGACATAATTCTGCCCCAGAGTTATAAAAGTCTGAGGTATTTGAGCTTGGTATAGAAAGGAGTTTGAAAGTGAAGTCGCTCAGTCATGTCCGATTCTTTGGGACCCCATGGACTGTAGCCTATCAGGCTCCTCCATCCATGGGATTTTAGTTTAACAAACGCCAATTATGCTGTTTTAATATGCTCTTAATTCCATCACTCAAAAGGATGAAGTCGTACATAAAACACACACCACACATACATACAGTGCAGAGAAAAGTACTTACTTTTCTTCTTAAAAAGTTTAATCAAAGACTTGATCTTTGTATTAATAAAGACCACCATTTCCAGGACATCTATGCAGGATTTAAAAAGTTGAATCTCATTAAAAGCTCAGTCCAGCAAGCAGGTGGCAATCGGCATCCTTCTGCTCCAGATTCTAACTTTTTCCTCTGGTCTGGAATCCTCAGACATCTGCTGGGCTGATGTAACTTTGAGGCTGAACTTATTGTCAGGCAGTTACAAACCATTAACAGTCCTTGAACCTGAAAAGCTACCACTGAAACCTAATCTTTAAGGCCGAGAGTCACCAGTGACAACGTGTCCAGAAAGAGAAAGCCAATCGAGGTTCTCATTTGCATGAGAGCCACATCTGTCTTTCTGCCTTGGTGCTCAATGATTCAGTTTCCTCTCCAACTGATCTGAAGTGCCTCCTCTTTAGAGTCCACGGAAACAGTACAGATTTTCTTTAAGGAAGTCAAGGTGAAGCAAAGGTGTTCCCCACTTTCACTGGGCCACTAAGAACATCCAGATCTTTTTACTGGAGCCGACAAGTCTTAGAGCAAGTCTGTTGATTCTTTGACTCCCTAGTTAAGTAAGACATTTGAACTGATTTAGAGGGGAGAAAGAGCCAAACTATTGTTTCCCCAACCACGCCCCCAGGCTCTGCCTCCCCACTAAAGGAAGGTTTGCAAGCAGTAAAACTTTACAATGCAATCTCTAGGGAGCTGTAAATGACTTGGTGGTATTTTAGTTGCAAATTAGTACACCCAGTCTTCTCACCCAGTTGTTTTTTTTTTTTTTTTTAAACCTTTGCCAGTGACGAGAAAAGCATTGTCATTGTTCCAAAGGGTGATCTTGTTTGCATCTAGCTGCCACAACTCTCTTACCACCCCCATCCCCCAAACCCTTAACTTTTCCCACTCCAAAGAAGAAAACAGATAACAGCCTAATCATTTAAATCTGTATTTTAAAATTTAAAAACCTAGCCTAAGCTCCAGGTTTTTAAAATTTCACACCAAACACCTCCCCAATGGGAGAGAAGAGGAATAATTTCTAACAAAAATTATCTGAGTTTTTCTCTTCAACGTGAGTGTACTGTACTAAGTTGCAGTTCTTTTCTCGTGTGCAATTGGCCACAGAGAATTGGGTAAATATAAACAGAGAAGAATCAGAAATGTGGTACAAGCAGGCACTAGAAAAATACACTTCGGGGTAAAGAGACAGGAACAAAAAGGAAAAGAATACAAATCAAACAATATTATGAAAGGGGACAAAGGAAAAAATGCACCTCACAGCTCTCCCTAACTTCACTTCATGGCAAAACAGTTTTTTGAAACATGTTAGACAACCTCTTATTTCATAGCTTTGGGCCAGACTTACAACTGAATGGAAAAATGTAATAATCCACTAATTCAAAACATTTAGTTTATAACAAAAGCTTTTAGTCAAAGAATAAAATTTATATAAGGGGCTCCCTCTAGGGAAAACTTTGGAATGATTCCTTCTCAAATCATCCCCCCCAACACACACACAATCTTATTTTTTAAACAACAAAATTGAAGCAAACAAAACCCAAAACACACATATTATCCTATCACTATACATATTATCACGGATTTCCAAACTTGTGTTCTTTCACCTATACACTGCTTTATTTAAAAGTAATTACATGGCCAGATGGCAAATGAGAAAAGACTGAGAGTGTAAGTTAAGCTACATAACTACTTGAAAAGTCTGCAAAGTTCCCCTTAGGATAACACATTTATAAGCAAGAGCTGCCTCTTGGCTCACTATACTCAAAACAGGCAGTAGTGGGTTCTAACCAGAGGCACTCCTATCCACAGTCCACGAATTTCTGAGGTTGAACATTCCCATCTGGACTTTCAACTACAAACAGCACATGGCCTTTTACATACACAACAGTGGCACTGGAACATTGATTTACTCATTCAAAGACAAATACTGAGCACGTACGAAGTGCCATTCATTTGAGATCCCTATTGGAGCTTACATTACTTGACCATAAACCACAATTATATGGTATGTTAGAATGTGGTGAGTGGAATGGACAAAAGAAAAAGTTGCATAGGATAAAAGGGGCTTGAGAGGAGGAGGGTGGTGGCCAGGTTGTAATATTAAATAGAGTCAGGGTGGAGCTCATTGGAAAGGTGAGACTTGAGTAAAAACTTGAAGGAGGCAATAGCAATAGAACAAGAATCTGTGCAGTGAATCCAACTGGCTTTCATTTTAAAGAGGGAGGAGAGAAATTATTGGTGGTGAAACATTTCGAATCCACCAGGACTGTCAGAGAAGTGCTCTAAGAAATGAACTTTGGTAAGAGTCACACATGGAGAAATCTCCTTTCTCATTAATAAAACCTGCTATCGAGTGACCACAATCGTGTAAAGATAATGCCACTGGTTACACAGCGATCAGTGGCAAGTCTATGGGAGTCCATAACTAATAAAAATATTTAGATTAAAAATCTTCAGCTCATGTATTCAAGTTAATGTATCTTATATAAAAGATACATTGAGACCATAAATAAAAATATTTAAGAATAATGCATTATGCTCTAAAAATGCTGTCAAATATGACAAAGAAAAATACTCTAATATCATTTGAATAATCCTGGCAGGTTGTCCTGGTCCAGATTTTTGAAATTCTTTACCACCACTATTACATAAAAATTCCCATCCTTATTTCTAAAATTCCAACAATTCTGCCTAATCTTTCACTGAAATGAAATTTTACTTTTAACCAACATTTAAATTTTTTCTTCTAAGGAGTCATCTGATCATTTCTACAGTTATTCTATTACTTCCCAGAAGCAGGTGTATAACATACCAGCAAAGAGAGAGAGGAATATTTTTAAAAATAATACATATTCTAAACATCTTAATCGTAAATGTGCACTTATGTTCCACCAGTCAGCAAATTCACATTGAGTACTTATTAGCTCCCTTGTGTTAGGCGTCCGGGTTAAATGTGAATCCAACATGGGCATTGACTTTCTTAGGAAGGTCATAGTTCAGTGGGGACGGCACACCCAAACAGATAAAAATAATAAAATCATGAATAAGTACAGGGAGAGAGATAAGACAATGCTGTTAACTGAAAGGATGGCAAAGGGCATGCAGCTCATTTATTAAAAAAATTTTTTCTAATAAACTAGTTTTTTGTGTTTGTGTTTGCGTTTAGCTTTAGCCCCTATGTTGTGATCTGAAGCTTTAGGTCAGGAAACAATGTCACAGTTTTGAAGAATTCAAGCAAATTCAAACATATTTTTAGTTACTGGTAGCCATTTCCTGGGTTTCCCCAATGGTCAGCAGGTAAAGAATCCACCTGCAATGCAGGGGACACAGGAGGTGCAGGTTCAGTCCTTCAGTCAGGAAGATCCTCTGGTGAAGGAAATGGCAACTCACTCCAGCATTCTTGCCTGGGGAATTCCATGGACAGAGGAACCTGGCAGGCTACAGTCCAAAGGGTTGCAAAGAGGCAGACACGACTGAGCAACTAAGCAATTAAATGCTACAAAGCATTACATACATTTTATGTGTACAATATTATATTTAAACTTCTGTCCAAACTTCAGACCACTTACCACCAAAAGTTTAGTTTCCATCATACAGTCAACTTCCTTTATCCATATTGCCCGACTCCCATCCCTTCTGGTCACCACTACTCTGGTCTCTGAATCTGTGTATTTATTTGGTCTGTTTATTTAGATTCCACATATGACTGAAATTATATGGTATTTGTTTTTCTCCATCTGACTTACTTCACACAGCATGATACCCTCAAAGTTCACCCATGTTGTCACCAATGGTAAGATTTTATCTTTTTGTATGGCTGAGTAGTATTCCATCTTATGTGTGTGTGGTCTTTATCCAGTCATCTGCTGATGGGCATTTAATGGTGTCTGGAAAACTAGAGAGCCACATGACAAGAACGAAACTAGACCGCTATCTCTTATCACACACAAAAACCAACTTAAAATGGATCAAAGACCTGAATGTAAGAAACCATAAAACTTCCAGAAGAAAACACAGGCAGTATGCCCTTTGACATCAGCCGTAGCAAACCACTTTCTGGCTATGCCTCCTCATGACCTCGTTTAGAAGACAAAGGCGAACAGAGGCGAAGAGGGAACCTGTTGGAAAAGCCCAGACCTGGGACACAAGGAGACCTGCAAAGGCCTCGGTGTAAGTTTAGGGGAAATTAATGTGGAGAAGAGTGGCAAAGGAGGTGGAGAGAGGCAGGGGCCTGACCCTGAAGGGCCTTGCTTGTCCTAAGAGGGTGGAATTCAGTGGGTGGCCTAGGGAGTCACTGAAGGAGTGTAAGAGAGGAAGTTGTATGGCCAGTGTGAAATCGTAAAGACATCACAGGTGGAGGTGAAGAGTGAGCTTGAGAGGGCTTGACTGGAGGCAGAGAGAGAAGGTAGGGGGGACCCAGTCCAGCAAATCATGCCAACGGTGAGAGGTCAGAACCAGTCCTCACGGTGGGCTGTTTTTCTACAACACCCTTGGTCTTAGCGGCCCATCTTTAATGGCATGTATTATGTTTTAGGAACCATTCTATACTTAATGTATAACATTTTTAAAATTAAACCTTAGTTATTAATAAATGACCCTGTTACCATTCATGCTTTCACTTGTAATAAACCTTAAAATATACCCTTATTCTTTTTATTAAGGACCAAAGATTGTACATGTAAACCTAAAAGCTGAAGAGCAGAGCTGTCTTAAGGACTCATAAGGCCTCTATCCCCATGGAGCCCTTCCCCTCTCCCATCCCCCTCCCCATTTACACAAAGCTCCAGGCCCTCTTCAGTGCATTAAATGAAGTTAGGGTATTAAAAGTGTTTATTTTGAATCCAGAACTTTCACAAACTTTGTTTAAAAGTATTTAGTAAAAGGGAACATTTTCAAATAATAAACACAGGAGTTATAAGCAGAAACAAGGCATGATTATGTCACATAATATATACACACATTTTGAATTAAACAAAATGAGTCCTGGATCAATTGAAAGTGGACTGTATAATCAATAAAGATCACCATGGTCTTGTAAGTGGGGAGGGGAGGGAAGGAAAATAAAACTCAGATGTAATGGAGTTCCAGTCAAAGCTCCAGATTCTAAATGATAATGTAAGCATGTCTCAAAAGAATTTTAGCTCTTGAAAACAGAAAATATTTCAGCCCAGCCTTATCTATAAATGGTGTTTTTAATGACTATTAATGTGTTTCACACTCTTTTTTTAAAATCAAACATCTGAAACAGAAGACTGCACATGAGTAAGTTAATTTAAGTGTACTGATTATCTTTATGCATGGTTAAAATACTTAAAATACAGTGTTTAAATCCACAGACACACCCATTCATTCTTCTGCTTTTCAGACTCATTGGATTGGAAATCATCACAGCAGAAGAGCATCCAATATAAGCCCATAGGCCTGTAGGATAAAATGTACACATTTAGTAGTAAGAGATTTGAGAAATAAAAGTAAACTAGTAACATAATCTCCTTAATAAACATTCATAATAATCCTTTAGTAACAGACTTACAGAAAACTTAGGCCTGGCCTCTGTTTATTAAGGAACAAAGTTTCCCATATTTCAACTTTGGAAGTGACATTTATGTTTCATGTTTTTATAAGTACTTTCACATTGAGAGCAATTATATACAGTCTCTATTTCTTATCTATGAAAATAACAATCATTAGAAGCTGCTAAGCAAATTAATAACACAGGCAGATGAATGAACGCAATCAGTAAATATATAAATAAGAGTAAATTTTAAAACAGGGCTGTCAAATAAAATATAGCATGCCCAGATAAAGCTGAATTTCAGGTAGATGAAATTTGACAATTAAGGGACTTTTAAAAAATGTACAGTTAAATTCATTTATTAGTACAATTGTAATTTATGATATTAAAAGTTAGCCTTAAATATTTCATACAACAGACAGAAAAATATACTTTATACTATTCAAAACAAATTGAACTGACTATAGGCTCTTGCTGTTTGGCATTTAATTGATTAAAAGCTGAAAGATGGATTGGTCAGTTGTTTACTAAAGAACTGATCTCTTATTTTTCTTATCAGGCATTTTTCTTACAAGTTACTACTCTTCATCTCTGTAGTCTAGATTTTAAACATGCACAACTTCTTCTTTGATTTACATGCCAGTTTTCTATGCCATTACAGAAGAGATGCCAAACACAAGCGAGGTCTGCTGGAGCAACTGCACAACACACACATCAGCCTGCCACCTCCTTAATTCAGCAGGCCCTCCTGGAACAACGGTATTACATGGGTCCCAATGTGATGAAACACCAAGTATAAACATCACCCACGGTGAATTCAAGTTAAACGCTGTTGTTGACAAGTTACATTTTTCCAGTTTACAGGAAATGCTAGAGCTAGAGGGAAAGATGAAAATGTCACTCAGACTAAAAAGCTGAATGTCTACCTGGTCTAGCCTCTCTACAATAAATTTAAATAAGGACAATAAAGAGAATGTGCCAGATTTAAAGAGCTTTAAGGAACATCACAACCAGATGTATGATCCAGATGCTAGTTTTTGGATAAACCAGATATAAAGAAAACCCTTTTAGACAAAAAGGGAAATTTGAATATGCACTGGGTGTAATCTTATACATTTAACATTTGAATACTGTTACACACATACACACGCACACACACATAGTAGAGATGCTGGCCTGGAATGAAAATACTGATATGTGTCTGATGGCAGACGCTCATAAAGAGTTTTTTAACTGTTCCATGAATCATGTTATTCACACACAAAAAAGAAGCATTAAAAATCACCAATATTCTAGAACCTCATTGGTACAATAGTCTTTTCTTTCTTCTGCTTCTGAATTAATCTTTAATGATGAATCATATGGCACACTGAAAACAAGACAAATGGAAATCTCTCTTTTCATCAATACGTGGTTGGGGGAGTGGCTGGGGGTAGAAAGGGAAACCTTGAGAGATGACAATGTATCAATTCTTTAGAAGGAACTTGATCTGGCATCCACTTTGCCAGTTCATTCTAATGCTAGGAAATACCCTTTTCTCTGCACATGTTGAAGCTGCAGGCTTCAGCTATGGATCCTAGTTAATAATTTAATCTAAAACCACTGCTACCATCTGCTCAGTCAATTTTGGAACGTCTGTATCACTGTGACTAGTTTAGTCATGTCACAATGTTCATGTGACAAATGTTGAACAAATGAAAGGCGAGGCAGACAGAAAGCACGCAATGGAAAAAAGAAACCCCCATCAAAAGTCTAAAACACAAAGGGAGCCCTGCTGACTGAGCATTCAAAGTTCAACCCTGCCTGAGGGGGTGGGAGGATGCTTCTCTCTAATGCAGGGAATGAGACAATCCAGAGGCTGTCCCGAGATGATGGGCAAAGTGGGGCAGACAGGGGAGAGCTTTGTGAAGGGAATGGGCCCTGAGATTGGAAACACAGATGTGTAGGGATACAGCAAGGGCAAACTGGAAAGGGGAGATGTCACGGGCAACTAGAAAGTTATAGCTGAAAAGAGCCCTAGAGAACATCCAGTCCACTCCATTTATTTTATAAAATAAGTGACCTGATCACAGAGCTACCCCGCAGCTGAGTGGATTCTCCACCTTGTGCTCCAGATTTTGATATGCCCCATATTGCTGCCTGCACTGAAGAGGGGTGATGGGGTAGGGTACCGACCATCCACACTCATTTCTCCCTCCATTCTTTTATAATTCTTCCATGGGGATGCCAGATCCCTGACTCATCCACTTGGCAAGCTCCTATTCATTCCTTAGGGTTTGCTGGTGCTTCAGAAGTAAAGAATCCACCTGACAATACAGGAGACATGGGTTCGATCCCTGGGTGGGTAAGATACTCTGGAGAAGAAATGGCAGCCCACTCCAGTATTCTTGCCTGGGAAATCCCACGGACAGAGGAGCCTGGCAGGCTATAGTTCACGAGGTCACAAAAGAGTCGGACACACCTTAGTGACTAAACAACAACAATTCATTTTTTAAGTTATAATTCAAGCATTAACCATCCTTAAGAAGCATTCCGTAACAGCTTTCCTGTTTCAAAAATTGTGTCATTTTACTTGAAGGATAATTTCCTCCGAAGTGAACTATGTCTGACATGCAGAAACAGAATGAATAATTTCATGAACTATAAGCCTTTATACTTAGGCCAATTATGTGCCATATGCCTAATCCATTCACCTGAGTGTCCTGATTCATCGAATTCATTTTACTCAGCTTGTGTCAAGTATATAAAAGCTCATTTTAGGGGGGAAATTACATGAGTAGAGTGATACAGCAACTGGTTCAACTGTAAAGTTAACACTTTACCTTTCCCAATACAGTCATTTGAAACATTTTCTGAATGTATATAAAGGGGCTAGCACGTCTTAGAGAGTAATTTTCAATCACTTGGAAATTGAGATGTATTTTCTGACAAGGACCTACTGTACAGCACAGAGAACTTGGCTCCACATGTTCTGTGGATATAACTCCCTGGATGGGAGTTTGGGGAAGAATGGCTACATGTATATGTATGGTCTGTCCCTTTGCTGTCCACCAAGACTATCACAGAGTTGCTAACTGGCTATGGTCCTACACAAAATAAAAAGTTTAATTAAAAAAGATATATTTTCTGGGCTATTAAAATTTAATATAGTTCAATCCTTTTATAACAAAAATAATTTACAGGGAGATAATTTTTTAAATTTGAAAAGAAAAATCAACAGAAACTTTCTTCTAAATCTTCAAGGAAGAAAAAAATAAACCTCATCGTAGAATGAAAAGCCAACATATAGTGTGATGATCTTGGAAATGTAAGAGAGTCGTGTGATTAGCTAAGGTGGTTTATAGTTTGGGCTCTCTCGTATTTTTTAAACTGGATGATATTAAGGACCTGCTTGACTGGTAGTGTTACAAAACCTACAAAGAATCTACATTTGAGAATTTTCTACCTAGAAAAAAAACTGAGAGCAAAGGATACTTCCTAATCGGGACTACCAGGGGAAAACTGACAAAATCAAGTCGAAGATTGCCACCTACAGGGGGATGCTGTCCACTCACTGGGACACTGGAAGAGGAAACGATTTCTGCTGCTGTCTCTCAACAGAAAAGCTTGGGGGAAAGGGCTCTGGTTTAACACACCCCCTTTCAAGGTCACGTCTCAAAAGAATGCTCTCATATTCTTCCACCAAAGAAAGACCATACTCCATAATCTCCGTGCCCTTTCTGAGCCTCAGTTTAAATGAGGTTGATCTCATGCCTCCAAGAAGGTTTGTGAATACTCCTAAACTCCCTAGTATCTACAGCCAAGCCCAGATTAAGGAAGCACTCCTACGTTGAGAGGGCATTTCTGAATCAATAAGGGAGAAGCTACATGACATGTGAATAACTGGGACAATTTACAAGCAAAAGGTAAAATTTTATAACAAAGGAACCCAAAGGAGTGTTTTCCATTTGGAGAGAAGACAATTTGAGCCATACTGTCTGTGAATACAAAAAATACGTTATTTAAATGAACAAAGGAAAATCAGATTCTTCACTGCCTAAGTTCTTTCCAAGTAATCATTGATAAAGTATGAAGAGTTAGAGAAAAGAATTACTTGAGCTTATTATTTTGCAAGCAATAGGACAATCCTATGAACTGTTTAGCTTTTCTTCTATTTCCTGTGATTTCTTATATTGTTTCACATATGGTTAAGATGAAGGCTACAATTAATAAGCTGGTGTGATCAACTACTTTTGTTAAGAGGCCAGCTGGTCCACATGCAAAATGATAATCAGACAAATTAAGACAGACTGCTTTGGTTTGGTGATGAACTGACAGCAATACTTATAGTTAAATGTTTCCAACTGTATCTGGTTTTCCAGTAATGGTAAAAGTTGATTCAAGTAAGGATAATATTTATCTGATTCATGTTAGGTTTTATTTTTTTTTAATTACATTGCCCTAAACCACTGAATAAACAGTAGCAGAATTCTTCGGAGAAACCACAGTTCCCCATTAACCATAAGAGCTACAAAGATTTTATAATCATGCTAGAGGTGTCCCAGCAGGAGCAAAGGAAAGTCAGCCTGGCATAAAAGGACATTCAGGCTTAGTCTAGAGACTACAGAATGTTTACTGAAGTTAGGCAGTCACAGACTTTTGACATGAATAAAACCTTTCTATAAACTCAATTTTTCATATATTGCCACTGATTTTTCTTTTCAATTCAGTGATAAACGTTAAATATACGTTAGCTGCTCAGTAGTGTCTGACTCTTTACGATCCCATGGACTGTAGACCACCAGGCTACTCTATCCATGGAATTCTCTAGGCAAGATTAGTGGAGTGGGTTGCTATGTCCTTCTCCAGGGGATTTCCCAGCCCAGGGATTGAACCTGGGTCTCCTGCATTGCAAGTCAGATTATTTACCATCTAAGCCACCAGAGAAGCCCAAAAGTTAAATAAATAAACAACAAATGACAGCAAGAGGCAAGAATAAAAACACTGATTATTGTACGGAGATAAATGTTCAGTATCTCTAGATTCTAACAACCTAATATTTCCAAAGCAAGGATTTCATGATGTGGACTTCTGAACTGACACTGTGGAAGTGTTTCCATGCTTGTGGGCATTCAGTGGTGCTCAAAGAGTATAAAACTGCAGACAGCTGGAAGGGAAGGGAGGTGACTGCTGTGCCCACATATCAGGCCCACAAAGAATCTGAGAAAAATCAATGATAATCAGAAAAGTAATGCTACCACTAGGTAATAGCTGCCCACTGGTTTTGTAAAAAACTGATATGTTTATTAGCTCCTTTGCATCAGCATCATGACAGTTTGAAATAGAAAGCAGAAAAAAAATTTTTCATGTTAGCACATATAATATTGGAAAGGATTAAGGTCAACAATCTTGTGTGCCTAATAATATTTTTAATATGCAGCCAAAAATATGAAGCTTGAAAACGTAAAGACGGGCAGGGGTATTTCATAATTTGGTGTACTGCTTCGTGTGTGTGTGCATGTGAGCGCGCGTTGCATGTGTTTTTCACTAAAGAAAAAAGATAAAGTTGTTATAGGAGTTTGGTAATGAACACATGGGCAATCACTGTTTTCCTCCCCCAGAATTATTTGGGGAGAAAATAAAACAGTTAAGTTCTTAAAATCCCAATAGTTAAATCTCTCTCAAGTTACACGTCAGTCCTCTGAAGACTCAGCTCCCTCCATTTTTACCATTTCATCCTGAAACATCTCTCTCTCATATGAAGAGCAGCCCACACATGTCATTCAATGATAAAACAAGTCCAAACGAAGCTGCCACGATCAAGTCTCATTAGCGAATTGCACTTAATTAAGTATACATTTAGGCTGTCGAGGGTGGTCCTAAAATAATTGTACTTTCAATACTTGCCTTGATGTTCATGCACAATCACCTTCACCTTGACTTGAATTTAATTATTTTATTATAACTGCTTTCTGAGAAGTACCGATTGCACCCGGCAATAGTGGAACCAACCACAGACTCCAGACAATATATTATATTCATTATCAATTAAGCCCCTGAGCATCTCCGGAGAGCTAATTTTAGTAGGCCACTCCATGTTGAAATAGGATTAAAATTCACTTCTTCGCTCAGTAGCCTCCCCCTACCTCTTGTCAATACAATCACAGCCGCCCATCAACAAGGATAACTCTATATTCTGAACTTTCTAGCTTCACTCAAATTGTTTAACATCAACACTCCCCTCCCTGCCAAATGGCCTCTTCTTTCTGCAGCTGCTGCATGCCACAAATAGCTTCTTGTATAATTTGACTTAGAATGCACCCCAAACTAAACATGTTGAATGGCAACGTGAATGCTTCATTCAGAGAGTGCTAAAATGTGTAGAATGTCCTAAAAACATCGCAGTGGCAAAGGGATTCGTTTGGTAGTCTTGGGGCAGAGGACTGCTTTCAGCCGTAACCTGCAAATTCTTCTTAGTTCTGGGTAGCCGGCTTCGGAAGATTCCCATGGTGATCAAAGAAGGATGAATGAATTCCCCTCAGCTTGCCCTGTCTACAAGGGCTTTCTCTAATGTTGCCTCCATTCCCCACAACAAAGAAATTCCTTCTCACTTTCCTAAGTCAATGTACTTATTCTCAATCTATTCATGCTCTAGCATCAGTTATCCATGCTTCAGATCAGATCAGATCAGACCAGTCGCTCAGTCATGTCCGATTCTTCGGTTAATTCAAATGGTTTAAGTTGTTTAACAATGTTCTGTGTATGCTGGGCTTCCCTTGTGGCTCAGCTGGTAAAGGGTCAACCTGCAGGAGACCTGGTTCCAATCTCTGGGTTGGGAAGATCCCCTGGAGATGGGAATGGCTACCCACTCCAGTATTCTGGCCTGGAGAATTCCATGGACTATACAGTCCTTGGGGTCACAAAGAGTTGGACATGACAGAGCAACTTTCACTTTCTGTGTATGCTACACATGGCAAGACCCCTCTGCCATTTTTGTAAGGTCCTAGGAGGCTGGGACAAAATCCACACAGATCTCTTTGCCCAGGGCCAACCTTGATGCCAGGCAAAGCCAGATGCTTGGGAGCTCGATAAAATGTGAAAACACATAACATTCATGTGAAGTGAAGTGAAAGTGAAAGTCTCTCAGTCATGTCCGACTCTCTGCAACCCCATGGACTATACAGTCCATGGAATGCTCCAGGCCAGAATACTGGAGTGGGTTGCCTTTCCCTTCTCCAGGGGATATTCCCAACCCAGGGATCGAACACAGGTCTCCCGCATTGCAGGCAGATTCTTTACCAGCTGAGCCACAAGGGAACATCCATGCCACATTTAAAAAGGGGCAGCGTGGGGTAGGGGGGTAATCACTCATCTTTACCAAAAAAAAAGGTGAGGGAGGGAAAGAGCCTGGAGAATTTTAAAAGCACTTGTCTACAGGGCCATAACTGTCCAAACTCAGAAAATTTCCCTTTAAAGATAGTTTGTAAACAAATAGTAAACAAAAATTTCCACACAGATAATGGTCATTTTCACCTCATTTATACAAGTCATTTTTTGAAATGCTTCCCAATGTATTCAAATTGGAATTTATCTTCTTCAAGTGTGTGTGTGTGTGTGTGTGTGTGTGTGTGTGTGTGTGTGTGCCCGTGCCCTTAGTCGCTCAGTTGTGTCAGACTATTTGTGGCTCCATGGACTATAGCCCACCAGGCTCCCCTGTCCATGGAGTTCTCCAGGCAAGAAGACTGGAGCGGGTAGCCATTTCCTTCTCCAGGGATCTTCCCACCCACGGGAATGAACCTGGGTCTTCTACACTGCAGGAAGATTCTTCACTGTCTGAGCCACCAGGGTATCAGTTCAGTTCAGTTGCACCAGGGTATACTGGCAACCAAATGATTGCTGGAGCTGAGAGACAAAAGGAGAGGAGCTGAAGGAGAACAGCTGCCTATCATTCACGCGTGGAGACCTGTGCTCTTCTCCCGTGACACTACTACTTTGCTTTTGCACAGTTATTTGTTTAGTGACTGTATGTCCCACTAGACACAGGATCTAGTCTGTAGAACAGAGGCCATGGCTCAGTGGGTCTGCAGGGTTGAGATGTCAGACACCAGATCTGATACACAGTAGGTATGCAATTAATATTATTTTATTAAAGGAATGAGTTACGGGAAGAAAAGAAACAGTTTAAACCCAGCTCTAGAGAATTTAGCTTTCTTCTATGGCATTAAAAAATAACTAATGTTAAAGTATCAGTATCGACAGAGAGCTTTAAACAAGAGATAAAAGTTCACTTTAAAAAATCACTTTATTCCTTTCCCACCCAGTCTCCTTTATTACAGACACCATATGCCAAGCACTACTCTAGGCACCAGGACACAAAGAAAAAAAAAATTTCTTTTTTAAACAAAGTCTTCCTTGATCCTTTCATCTCCCTTTTACCCTAAGAGTGGATAATCCAGTCCTTTTTGGTTTATCCGTTCCATCATTGTGCTCAATCTGCCTCCCCTATTAGGACTTTCTCTCCTTGAGGACAGGAATTAGGCTGGCTTTGGAGATGCCAGCAAGTTTGTAAGGAATTCTATCGAATAGAAGACAAATATAAGAAAATGGTAACAAGACACATTTTAAACAGAGGATAACCTCTAATGGAAGCCAGGAGGAAATGATATCAGGGTAAACATGACAAAGCAAGATGACATGTGTGTTGGACTTTGATGGGCTTGCTACATAGAGAAGGATATGAAACACATTCCAACCAGACAGGAGAGAGAAAAGGCATAAAGAAGAGAGGGATGCATCTGTGTGTTGGGAATGAGTCACATGGATGGCAGATGGTGGCAGCCCCAGTCAAACCCCCTGTGCCGCACGTGAGTGGAGCTGGAAACCACATTTCCCAGGCTCCTGTACACCTGAGCCTCTTGGTTTGAAAAACCACTTAACTTGACTGAGGACTTGAGTCCACACTCTTGGGGCTTCAGCTAGTTCTGGTGCTAAGTCTGGCTACTGAGGCGTTTTGGTAGGAGTGGTAGCTGCAGGTACCAATTGGTGGAGATGGCAGGCGGGACCGGTGGCCCTCACTCTGCAGGTAAGGCACATGGCTGAGGCAGTGTGGTCTCGGAGTCCAAACCCGGGTGCCAGCTTTCTGCCTGCAGCAGAGGTTAATGGCTCCCTTGGTAAGCTAGTTCTGAGCTGGTTTCTTGGGAATTGTTCCTGGGAGTTCAGCTTTAATCCGTTCCCCAAAACTTTCCAATGATCTTTACACCCTGTTGAATCCTCTTTTGCTTACATGTATTATCTGAACCTGCTTGAGACAAATTGCTGGCCCTGCCGATGACACAGTGGGGCTCCCAGGGGTGGTGATGGGAATATGGCTGGAGGAATCTGGCCTGTTGACGTCATTCGCTTAGTAATGATTGGACATCAAGAGTTTTCGTATGAAACAGTGATTCTGTGTTTGAGAAAAATTTTGGAGACACAGAGAAATGAATTGAGAACGTAGGCGCATTCTATAAAACCAAGGTAAACTAACGTTGATGAAAGAAGGGACAGAAGTAAGTAGTCTGTGCCCCTTATTTTGTTAATGACTTTTCCCATGCCTAATTTTTGACTGTATCCTAATGCTGCCTCTCTCTCTTAAATGCTAATTTATCCAGGTAGGACACCAGCGATCTAGAGGTTGGGATCTAGCTATCCACTGACTCATGTAAGCCTCTAGTCTACCAGTCTCCTTTCAATTTCATACTGTTAAGCAATTCTGAATGGCTGTTTTAGTTCTTGATTACTTCTTACCTTGACAATCTAATTTTTTTCCCCTAAGAGTGGCTTTTGTGTAAACTGTATGATTATGGGCTTCCCAGGTGGCACTAGTGGTAGAGAACCTGCCTCCCAATGCAGAAGACATGAGACAGGGGTGTGATCCCGGGGTCAGGAAGATCCCTTGGAGGAGGGCATGGCAACCTACTCCAGTATTCTTGCCTGGACAATTCCATGGACAGAGAGGCCTGGCAGGGGTCTATGGGGTCTTAGACAGTCAGACACAGCTGAAGTGACTTGGTAGGTGTAAACTGTATGGTCATGATCAAAGTCCATAAATGATGAGCAACAGACATGGGAAAAGATGCTCAACATCACTAATTACTAGAGAAATGCAAACCCAAATTACAATGAGGTATTCTGATCTCACACAGATCAGAATGGCCATCATCAAAAAGTCAACAAATAGTAAATGCTGGAGAAAGTGTGAAGAAAAAGGAACTCTCCTACACTGTTGGTGGGAATGTAAATTGGTACAGCCACTACGGAGAACAGTAGGGAGGTTCCTTAAAAAACTAAAAATAGAGTTACTATATAATCCAGCAATCCCACTCCTGGGAATATATCCAGAGAAAACTCAAATCTGAAAAGATACAGGCAATAATAGTCACAGTAGCCCTATTTACAATAACCAAGACACGGAAGCAACCTAAATGTCCATCTACAGATAAGTGGATAAAGAAGAACTGAAATACTACTCAGCCATAAAAAAGAACAAATAATGTCATTTGCAGCAACATGGATGGGCCTAGAGATTATTATACTAAGTGAGGTCACAGAAAGACAAATATCATATGATATTACTTATGTAAGGAACAACCTAAAAAAATGATACAAATGAATGTACTTGCAAGACAGATCAGATTCATAGACTTAGAAAACAAACATGATTACCAAAGGGGATACTGAGGGGATAACAGGGATGGGAGGAGAGATAAATTAGGACTGGGGATTAACATATACACACTGCTATATATAAAACAGGTAAATTAGAAGGACCTACTGTACAGCACAAGGAACTCTATATCTTACAATAATCTACACTGGAAAAAATAAAGCAACATCTCATAAAAAAAGACAATAAATGAAAAATAACATAGTCTCTATTTATTTTAAAATGCTATCTTTTCTTCAAGGTTAATTACATACAACTCTGAAATACTGCATCAATTCTGATAAAGAATACACAAGAAAAGCTAGCTACAATCAGTATTTAGGGAAAGAACAGCCAATAACTGAAACAAGACCACCAACACTCTGTTTAAGCAGCTATGACGGCCACGCCAGAACACTTAGATTCAAACAGAGCCCATTCACTCTACTAAGCTAAAAGGCATTACTGAGAGACATTAAGAAGCTTTCAGAATCTCCAGGTGGCCAGAGGATAAGTTTACACACCCCACAGCTATTGCCATGAAACACTGCTGCTGTTACCACCTGCATCAGTGGCTATGACTGATACGTACAAAACTAGAAGTCAAGCGTCCACATAAACGAATGCTGGAAGAGCAAGCAACCAGTGCCGCTGGGCTTGCCAGCGGATCCAAACAGCTTACACGGCTGCTGCCTACAGCTCCTCAGTTTGCCATCCAAATTCAAGGAGTCTGGGCGACAAAAGCCTAGGTCAGACACTTGCAACCCTAGATATGAGGGAGTCTGGTAAGTGAAGATGTCACTTAGCTAATGTGATAGACGTCAGGCCAGACAGGAAGTGAGATGGAGCTGAATGAGCCATGACAGAACCTGCTTCAGGACGTCTGACCAAGTTCTTGAGCAAGAACAATGACTAAGAGGCTCCAAAATGAACTGGAATTTGTCACCTTTTGTATCTGTTTTTGATTCAAATCCAGAAATATGGTTATTTATGTCTGAACTTCTTAATCAGAAGCTGAGAAAGTTGGAGAATTGTTTTACACAACTTGCATCAGTAGTCCACAAGTAGTAATCCACACAGTCACTCACGAAGCACATTAACTCAACACAGCCTCAGACTGGTTTCTTTCTATAGAGTCTCTTTTTAGTGAACTTAAAAAACTACAGCAGATTCTTTAAAAGACACACTCAAATTCACATTATATATAAAAACAATGGCAACAGAAGTGAGGATGGAAGGTTCAAAGGAATGATTTTCAAGAAACAAGATTCCACATATTGTTGCAATCTGACTTCACATATTAAAAGACCAAGTTCAATATCTTTCCCAATTAGCTTATATAATTAAAACTGGGGGGGAATGAGCAGAAACAAAGCTTAGAAAAGTTTATGTTTGGCCTTAATTCTCTACTATATCATATTCTCGGGAAGGAGATGCAATAATCTAAGCAATGATATAGAAACTTTGACACATTCTAAAACATCACTGAAGAATTAAACACTCCATAGGTGAGCATTTATTGAGAGGATATAATTTTTCTGAGCACACTGCACAAATAAGGCTTCTTTGAAAAAGGCAAAGAAAAAATACTTTACCATGTACATAGTAATTAAGTTCAAGTATTTTTTTCAAGGCATAATTTAGTGGTAATACTAGAAAGTGAATCTTAAAAAAATTCTGTTCTGCTGTCCAATTTTCGTTTTGATAAAATAAAGACCTCAAAAAAGTCTTATCAAGAAACAAATGACAATCAAATGGTATTTCTATGTACATCATAACTCAAAATATTTACTTCCTCCTAAACACCCTGATATCATAATAAAAGCATTAAATATTAATGTTCTTATCCAATTTTTTAAAAATCAGAGAAATGGCATCTTGGATGGAGAAAGTAATTTGCTACGATCTCCATATTTGAATTATTTAATTTTGCAAGGCGAGAGTGACATGTGTACAAGATGTTTTTTTGATCATCATGATACATAGTCCCTATCAGAAGAGCAGCAGGGAGAAGGCAAACTTTCTAAATAATCTTTGAAAACAAGCACAGTGCTGTTGTCTGGCACCAGTTTTTACCTCGCACTTCAGAAAGGACACTTCTCCACACACAAACAAGGGTTTCTAACAGGAAGTCTGGAGAAGGATCCAGAACACTTACACGGGCCGTATTTCTTACTCCTTCTATTTCAGGATTCAGAGAGGGTTGATCAGCAACTCTTTGCTTCACATTCATATAATGAAATGTTCTGTCTCTAAAAAAGAAACACGTCAGAGCCCTCTCTGGCGGGACAACAGAGAAGGACACAGAGCGGTGCTCAGCACCCACTTCTGCAAAGGCTAAGCCACCCCCAGCTGCAGTTGCTGACCCACAGGGCGCCCTGGGAGAAACTAAGATGGTAGTAGAGGGAGGCCCTCTGTGCTTTAGACAAGCAGGTCTCTTAGGCAGAGGCGTATCTCAGGGAGAATTTAAAAGACCCCATATCTTTGCATCTTCCCATACACAGGAAAGCACTAAAAATCATTCACTTGAGATATCAGATCTTTGTGACCAGCAGTAACCTTTTACCAAGACATATGCTTGATTGCACATATTTTCTCACCAAAAATCATACATAAACTGGTTTCTGCCTCTGCCTCTTCGGAACAGTTTCCTCAGAGCCACTGAATGGCAGTCTTCTGGGCTATAGTCCTCAGTAAGACCCTGAATGACTCATAACTCTTGATGATGAGTGTTTTTCTTTCAGTGGCTAAAAGAGCGTGAATGAGAAGTTGACCACTTTGAGTTCTAATTTTTGGGACAAGTACATGAGTACCAGATTTCTTTGACCACTGTATGGAGAACAGATTGTGTATGAGCAACAAGAAGTAGGAAGTTATTGTTATAAACTAGGCAAGAAATAACGCGAGCTTAATGGCAACCCACTCCAGTACTATTGCCTGGAAAATCCCATGAACAGGGGAACCTGGTAGGCTACAGTCCATGGGGTCACAAAGAGTCGGACACGACTGAGCAACTTCACTTCACTTCACTTCGTGCTCATGCTAAAAAATGAGAGAAATGTGTGGATTCAAAATATATTTAGGAGGCAGAACAGAAAGGTTAGTTAGATGTGGGACAGAAAGAAAGGGAGAGATCACTGATAATTCCCAGGGTTTTTTGGTTTGTTTTTTTTTTGCAGAATTTGCCTGGGGGGACACTAGTGACGCCATTTGTTGAGACAGGGAACTCTGGAGGGGGAATGGTTGAAGGAGAAGGAAGTCAAAGCATGCTTCATGGAAACCCTCAAGTGCAAAAGGAAATCTCACATGGGCTATTGCATCCAAGTCTGAAGCTAAAGGAGAAGCCAGGGTAGCAGAGTAAAGACAATTTGGAAAATAAGGTCCTACTGTAGAGCTCAGGGGACTATATTCAATGTCCTGTGATAAGCCATAATGGAAAAGAATACAAAAAGGAACGTACATATATATATAACTGGATCATTCTGCTGCATAGCAGAAAGTAACACCACACTGTAAATCAACTATACTTGAATAAAATAGATTAAAAAAAAAAAACCCTTGGAAATTAGCATACAAAAGGTACTTAAAAAGCACTGAATGAGAATATTTGGGCAAAGGAGGTGGGTAGAGAAGAGAAAGAGGATTGAGCCCTGAAGCTCTTGGTTAGAAAGAGGAAGAAAAAGTCAAAAAGTGGTCAATGAAGTAGGTTTTTAAAATCTAAGGGAGGGA
>SJYC01020039.1:0-63643 GCA_006408675.1 Madoqua kirkii | reverse complement strand
GGAAATGTGAGTGCTGCACTTGCCGTGGAGAAGCTGTGAGTAGCCCTGCGGAGGATGCCCAGCACAGCAGAGGACCAGGGATGCAGATACATGCAGAACTATGAAGAAGCAATGAGAAAGTGAGGAGACTGGATGCAGAGGCAGACCACTGATTTCACTAATTTGTTTATTAATATGTTTTGCTCTGAAGATAAGTAGAAAAATGGGTGGACAGTGAGCACGGAGGGATATGTGAGGTCAAGAAAGTTTCAAAATCTGAACTACATCATTATAACATCCTTTTTCAGAAAAGTTTTGGTTTACTTCTCATTAAGCTCTCTGGTGTGTTTGTGTGTCCAAAGGTCACTGAAAAATCCTTTCAGATTCACACTGCAAAACAAGATTCAACAATCGAGGTTAATGAATTACAATAATCTTCAGGCATAAAGGCAGGGAATTATTTTCTGAATTGATAAATTTCATTAATGGGAAAAAAAAAAGGTCTCCATCCCCTCATCACACCATTTCATGATCTCTCTGCATAATGTCTGCAACCACCATCTTCTCACCAAACAATGGCTGGACCCAGGTTCCTAACATTCTTGAGAAGAATCACTCATTTGAGCAAAAAGTATCCAGCAAAAGCAATTAAAGTAGTCTGTCCACAGTGTTCTTACAGCTCACCCAGCAATTTTTGTATTTAGGGGAGGGGAAGGCAATGGACTAAAGAGAACTAAATTTTTAAGGTAAAATAGCTGGAGCAAAAGAGCTCAACAGCTCCAAGAATGGAAGACAGTGCCCTGAGATGGGAAATCTCTATTTCCTTGATTGGGAATTCTTGACATGAAACCATCATGAATAGGAAGTCCTGGAATAGAAGAATAATGGAGAGGATGAAACCTGAGAATGTTAAGAACAGGAAGCCCAAATCCATGTCTATGTTGCAGGTCTAGCCTCGTGCCAAATGGTAAGATTGTTGTGTATTATAAAGCACAGAATAGCCTTTAGGGAGACTAAATAAAAACAACAGCTAGAAGTTAGCACTGCTTATTCTGAGCTGAGTATTCCCATACATGGCCTTATTTAACTCACCGATGCTAATCAGAGCCCTGAAGTGTCTGAGTTGCTGTTGAGGAGATGGAGACACAGTAAGGAGCAAAGTACTTTCCAAAGGCTCTACAGATGTCCAGTGGTGGCCCAAGGATTAGAACCAGGTTCTAGAACCAGGCATGAGTTCTAATGAACCTGGTTCATTAGAACCAGGCATGCCAAAGGCTATCTCCTAATTACTCACCATTCCATAGGCCCTCTAGAGATGCTTACGGCAGGAAAAAGCACTTAGGGAAGCAGAGAACCAAGTCCCACACAAATGCACACAAAGCCTAAGAACTGAAAGCTAAATTAAGCATGAATTTTAAGTGTACTTTTTATCTGGTACAGCTTACTGAATTGTCACAAAGTGGATGCCCATGTAACAGCACCCAGATCAACTGGGAAAGTTGGACAACTGCATGTAAATCAATGAAGTTAGAACACACTCTCACACCATGCTCAAAAATAAACTCAAAATGGCTTAAAGGCAAACATAAGACAAGACCCAGTAAAACTCCTACAAGAGAGCTGAGGCAAAACACTCTCTGACATACATCATACCAGTGTTTTCTTAGGTCTGTCTCCCAAGGCAATAGAAATAAAAATAAAAATAAGCAAATGGGATCTAGTCAAACTTACAAGCTTTTCCTTTTTCAAGGAAACTATGAAAAAAAAATGAAAAGCAACCTACAGAATGGGAGAAAATATTTGAAAATGATGTGATAGACAAGGGCTTAATCTCCAAAATATATAAACAGCTCAAACAACTCAATAACAACCAAAAAAACCAAACAACCCAATCAAAAAATAGGCAGAATACCTTAATAGACATTTCTCCAAAGACATACAGATGGCTAGCAGGCACATGAAAAGATGCTCAACAGCACTTATTATTAGAGAAAGGCAAATCAAAACTACAATGAGGTGTCACGTCACACTGGTCAGAATGGCCATCACTAAAAAGTCTACAAATAACAAAAGCTGGAGAAGGTGTGGAGAAAAGAGAACCTTCCTACATTACTGCTGGGAATGTTAGTTGGTGCAGCCACTATGGACAGTGTGGAGGTTCCTCAGAATAACTAAAAACAGAATTACCATATGATCCAGCAATCCTACTCTTGGACATAAAACTATAATTCAAAAAGATACACGCACCTCTATGTTCAGGGCATTGCTACTCACAGCAGTCAAAACATAGACGCAACCTAAATCTCCATCAACAGGTGAATGGATAAAGAAGTCCTGGTTCTTCTATGCAATGGAATACTACTCGGTCATGAAAAAGAAGGAAAGAATGCCATTTGCAGCAACGTGGATTCAACTAGAGACATCAGATTAAGTGAAGCAAATGCCATATGATACCACTTATATGTGGAATCTAAAATCTGACAAAAATGAACCTATTTACACACCAGAAACAGACTCACAGACACAGAGAACAGACTTGCAGTTGCCAAGGTGGAATGGGGACAGGGAGGGAAAAACTGGGAGGGTGGGGTTAGCGGAGACAAACTGCCCTACCCAGAATGGATACTCGACAAGGCCCTACCGTGTAGCGCTGAGACACAGGGGACTGCATTCAACATCCTATGCTAAACCATAATCAAAGAAGAGCATCAGAGACATCGAAAATAATGATGAACAAATTCCAGGGCGTTTGCCATTTTTCTCCAATTCTTATTATGTACCCTCATACTTTTCCTGGAGTCAAGAGCTTCTTATTCATTTATTTTGTTTAAAAATAAAAACATGTAAGTTTACTAATTTTCCTCTGCATGCAGTTTTGGCTACAATTCATCAGTTCTGAAACTTAATACTTCCTTTGAGTTACTACTCTCAAGAGTCTACTTCTGTATTTCAATACTCTCATTTCCTTCTATCTTTTAGCTGCAATACCAATGAATTTTAAATAATCTGACACAGGGTATTAAGTAGAATAAAGTCTATCTTGATAACACTCACAAAACTTTGTCAATCTTGATCCTTTTTTGAAATCACTCCAGCATCTTCCCTGCTTCCTTACACTCAAACATATTTAAAAAGGTAATACACCCTGTAATGTATAACATTAGCTTCTTTGTCTTGGCTTTGCAATGTTTAAACAAGAGAGCAAATTGAGCCAGCTGTATAAGCAGCACGCAAATCAATGTTGTCTCTCTTTGGGCTCCTCCTTTTGATCCTATTGACATATGAGGTCAAGATCAGTGCTGTGAGGCTGCACGGGATTTTGTACAGATAACGATTTTTCCATAGTTACATATTTTAGAAACTAAAGTTATGTGTGGAGGAAAAAAACCTCACAGAGAATGGATGCATGGGTATGTATGGCTGAGTCACTATCCCAACATTGCTAACTGGCTATAGTCCAATATAAAATAAAAAATAAAAACAAAACCAAAAACCCACAACAAAACACCAAAACCATTTAGATGATGGTCCCAATGGTGCCCACAATCAGCAGCCTGGCACTGTGGAACAGAAAAGGCAAAAGTGCAAGGACGATAAAACAAGTTTCTGTTCTTTCTGAAATCTGAACTGACGAGAGTAATTAGGCTTATAAGGCTTGTCACACTATGAAAACAAATCCCCTCATTTTCATTCGTGAATAGCAGCTGAATTTATAGCTCCCATTACTGGCAAGTCAGAGTGCAGCAGGATTACCAGCGTTTAGGCACTTGCTGAGAGCATTTGCATATGAACTGTACAAACAAGTGGGTGAGTACCATCATCCCTAGCAATCCACTTAGGAAACAGAGAACAGAATGAAAGGAGCCTCCCTGACGTTGCTGCGTAACAAATAGTGGCTAGATTAACAGAGGCTATGCCACATTGGACACACATACACGACAGAAAGAAAAACAGTAGTTAACAGTTACCGGGTCTAGCAGGTTCCAAGCAAGCTTCACATGCATTATTCCACTTAAAGTGCATGAACAATCTCCTGAGTTAAAGAACTACCATCTGTGTGTTAGAGGTGAAAGAGCCGAGACATAGGGAAGGTGAGTGACTCATCCCCTGCCATACAGTCTCTTGGCAGAACTGAAGTCATCAGTGATCAGACAGCTCCACAAAAGAGCCTGTGAGCTAGATGCCAGACTTCTCTCCCAATTTATCCCTCCATATTCTGGCTTTTCCAGTAGTCACGTGCAGATGAGACAGTTAGACCATAAAGAAGGCTGAGTGCCAAAGAACTGATTCTTTTGAACTGCAGTGCTAGAGAAGACTCTTCAGAGTCCCTTGGACTGCGAGGAGATCAAACCAGTCAACCCTAAAGAAAATCAACCCTGAATATTCACTGGAAGCTCCAATACTTCGCCACCTGATGGGAAGAGCTGACTCACTGGAAAAAACCCTGATGCTGGGAAAGACTGGAGGCAGGAGGAGAAGGGGACGACAGAGGATGAGATGCTTGGATGGCATCACTGACTTCTTGGACATGAGTCTGAGCAAACTCCAGGAGATAGGGACAGGGAGGCCTCGTGGGCTGCAGTCCATGGGGTTGCAAAGAGTTGGACATGACTGAGCAACCGAACAACAACATTCCTCCTCTGAGGTTCTTGGGCCATATTCTAGTTCATACTTTGTAATTTACAAGAAACTAGTAAATTGTATACAAAAGACTCAGATGAGAGGATCAGGAAGAGAAAGCAAGTTATTTGACATACTTATAAGGCTTTATAATATCAGATAATAATATAAAAAGCCTAAAATATTTTGTTTCTGATAATAGTTTTTAAAATATATTCCTAATAGAAACTGGAGTAATAAAGAAGCAAGAAAGAGTGGTAGAATGGAGAGGGGAAAAGAAAAAAGGAAAAAACCAAAGGTTTGCATTCAAAAGGAAGGTATGAAACATATTTAGAAGAAAAAAAGTGAGCAGCTCTGGGTTAACAAGTACGCCAAGTGTGAGGGCCAAGAAAGAAAGGAAAGAAACAATGACAGTTTGGTAGCCAAGCGAGTCTTCAAACACCACTGGGCAGGAAGTTTGCTCTCATACTAAGTATTTCTTTTGAAAAAATGTGCAAAGACAAAATGAAGAAAAGAAAATGTAGACAATATCAGTGATGAAATGAATGTGCAGAAGGTCAAATGAAATTCATTTCCAAAATCATCTCAAATTCACTATGCATATACAATAACTAAAGCAAGAAAATTAGAAATACTCACGTTTTAAAACTTTGTTAGTGTTGTTGGTCTATTAAGCCAGCAACCCATTCTTTTTCATTTTCATTCAACTAATTAATAATTCAAAGAATTATAAGGTTGTTATTTCATATTATGAGAGGAAAACATTTGTGCTCTAGAAAGATGGAAACAGGTATCATTTAATTTCTACCAAGGTAAGCAAGCAAGCAGGTTATCAGCTCTGTTTATTTCTGACTCTGCTATCATCATCCTTTACAGACACAACTGTTCCTATTTTGATACCAAGTCAACTATTTTAGTGTTTAATATGAACAAAATTACCACACTGACAAAGCATGGTCCAGACTTCAGTCTTTGCCTGTCCTATGCATCACAAATAAAATGAAGAGCTTTTAGAACTGCAATATGAGAGTACAGAATTTTTGAAGTGATGTCAAAATCAAATCCTCTCTGTTTTCGTTAACAAATGATTTTTACTGTGTTTCAAGTGTTGTGGGCTTGAGGGGGCCTTTAACAAAGAGGATGACAATATTAAAGAAACATAAAGACAATAAAGACAATATTAGAGAAACTATGCTAAAAGGAAGCAAACATCTTAAATGTCCTACTTTACACATCACTTGGAAAAACTGAGACTGGAGCCTTTGATATTGCACTACCCAAAACAATCTTCATTCCTCTGATTTATTATTGTTAACCTTTCCTGCCCAAAGTCAGCATATAACAATGTAAGATTCCCCAGGTTGATTTTTCCACTGAAGCCCTTGAAGTCTAACACTCACTCAGGGGCATGCTTCAGGTCAACTCTGATGTTCCAGAGGTCAGGGAGTGATCTCAGATCAGTCAGAAATAAAGACTCCCTCATGGCTGTCAGAAAGAGCATTTAATTTTAGGGTTTGTCAAATATAGTCCACTCAACATGAAGGGACACTGGAAATCAAGTCTTCTTAACAGACAGATCCCTAAACTAAGAAGCTCCCATATGCCAGCCCCATCTTTTGCTTTGTTTTGTTGGTGCGGTCATTTTCTATGCTGTTGAAACAAAATGCCATGAATCTGGCACGTTAAAACAATACCTACTTATTTATCTTTCCGTTGTATAGGTCTGAAGTCCAGTGGGCTCAGCTGGGTTCTCTGCTTAGGGTCTCACAAGGCCTGAATCAGGGTGTCAGCTGGTGTGGGGTCTTACTTGGAGGCTGTAGAGGAAGAACTGCTCCCGAGCTCATTTAGGGTGTTCAGTTCAGTTCATTTGCTCAGTCGTGTCTGACTCTTTGCAACCCCATGAACCACAGCACGCCAGGCCTCCCTGTCCATCACCAACTCCCGGAGTCCACCCAAACCCATGTCCATTAAGTTGGTGATGCCATCCAACCATCTCATCCTCTGTCATCCCCTCTCCTGCCCTCAATCTTTCCCAGCATCAGAGTCTTTTCCAATGAGTCAGCTCTTAGTATCAGGTGGCCAAAGTATTGGAGTTTCAGCTTCAACATCAGTCCTTTCAGTGAACACCCAGGACTGATATCCCTGAATTCAATTCCTTCTCAAAGTTCCCCAGTCAAGCCAGTGACAGCACCCTGAATCCGTACAACCTCTCCCACTTCCCCGTTGCCAGCAGCTGTGCTCTTAAAGGCTCATGTGATTACATGAAGCCCCCCTAGATAATCCAAGCTAATCTGCATTTCTTAAGGTCACTGAGTAGTAACTTTGATTATATCTGCAAAGTCCCTTTTTACCAAGCAATGTTAGAACCTGGCTGCTAAGGCAGGAGACATAAGAGATGCAAGTCCGATGCCTGGGTTGGGAAAATCCCCTGGAGGAGGGCATGGAAACCCACTCCAATACTCTTGCCTGGAGGATCCCATGGACAGAGGAGCCTGGCGGGCTACGATCCATAGGGTCACAAAGAGTTGGACATGACAAATGAAGCAATTTAGCACACACGCACATAAGATGCTGACAGGCATAGCACCCGGTGATGAACGTCCAAGGGCCCAAAGTCTGCCTATCCCAGGAGAGGAGTGGAGCAGTGTTCCATAACCTGGGTTCCTCAATTCTAGAAGACTCAAACATACCATTTTACCTTGATAATCAATTATGGTTCAATCATTAAATTGCTTGTACTTTTCTTGAACGGGTTAATATTTTTAGCTTGCACCATCATCCAGGTAATAAATCCCTAGTCCTGAACACTTGATTTTGGTTGACAACATCCATATCATTTACTCCTACAGAAAAGTGCCGTTTTGCATCCCGATCATCGTTTTCCCAGGTAAAATCCAAATTATTTTAGGATTTTTTTTGCACAGTTACTTCTTCCCAGACAAAAAAGTTTACCTGTGCAATTCTTAGTGCATTTCAACTCCTTAGAAATTACTTAAAGAGAACAGTTGGAACGAGCCTTAGTACCCCAGCTATGAATAGTTTATAACTTTATATATACAAGGGCAGGATAATGTTTTCTATTTTGCTTTTAATACTAAGCCAGTAATACACCAGAATTTTCCCTCCTATTTTAAAGATTTTCAAACATTAATAAATTAATTCAACCAGGTTTTACGTGATTTTTGGCATCAAGAACAACGACTAATACACATGCCCTGCCTTTCAGGTTCCTACTGCCTAAAGCAAGACAGCTCACGGCAGTGTGACAGGCAGGGCAGAGCCGGCGTTAAAAGCTGGCTTTGGAGGAGGCAGCATATGAAGTAAGTCCTGTCAGTCCAACTCAGTGTTAGGTAGAAGGGACAGGAAAAACAGACAGTCCTTCTAAGCAGAGGGTCCCGACAAAGAAAGATGAGCAAAAGTTGTGAATGTGGATGGTGAAAAGGCTCATGAGAACTGATACTGAAGAGGAAAACAAGGAGGTATTCTTTAATAAAGGGCTCCTCCAAAGTCAAACTTTATCCTAAAGGCACTGTACTGGTAGGGGGCTGAGTGGGGGAAACTGAAGAGTTTTAGAGAAAAAACATGATAAATGAAGTCTGTTACTCACGTCCTGGATAGGGTTTGGAGTGAGGGATTGGAGAGCAGTTAGCCAAGAATCAGAAAGTTAGGAGCCCAATAAACTAAAAGTATGAAATGCTAATAGTCATCCCACTAAGGCAGTGATAGTCCAGGGAATATAGAGCAGAGGTGGGATCCAGAACATATTAAGAAGTTGGAACAGAGAGGAAATGTAGGTGAATGAAAGAGGGAGTAGCAAAGAGGACTGCCACTTTCTGCGCTAACATCCCAGGGACTTTATCTCATTTGATTCCCATTAAGAGCACCCCAAAGGCAGGGGAGTCATTTCTATTTATCAGATGAAGAAAATGGTTCTGTTAAGTGACTTCTTCGGAGTCAGTAAGCGACAGACTCAGATGAGAAAAACTCTGATTCTTAGGTTAAAAGTATTTCTGCTTCACATGCAAGAACTTTACTCATGGTTAATCACAATGTGCAAATTTCAGGTTCACCATCCTGAATGTGAATTTTATTAAGATCTCAACTGGTCATTAAAATGACAGGTCCTCACTTTCATTTTATTGAGCTGAAAACACAACCTACAAGTCAAAGTTCCTGTAATTTTAAATAATCATAATAGTTCACAGAGGTAAAGAGGAGGAAATCAAGTCCTCAATGCAGTCAGGCACTCATTCAATCAACAGATATTAATAACACCTTGAGGTACTCTCTGATAGAAGGTCCTGAATAAATAACCCACTTGTTCTCATTGTAACTAAGATGGACAGAAAAACACAGTGACCAAATTGTAAGCACATTTACATAGAAAATGGGGAACAGTGTTGTAATGGAAATAGAATGAAAAACACACAGGAGAACCCTAGAAAGTAATCCACGGATCTGAAAATTTTAGAATAAGGAATAGGAAGGTCAAATAAGATAAAATTTCAGTAGAAATATTTAAACAGATATAAAAAAAAAAAGTCCCATAGTTACATGATGACTTGCTATGAGAAAATGATCTCATATTTCTAAAGATAATTTTATCACTTTTTTTCCCTTTAGTCTACAGTCAATTGCTCATTCTTGGAACTATGCATTGGAGTGTTTTAGTTCTTTGGTTTTCTTTTCTCCAATTGAAAACTCAAGAGGGAAGAAAGTGCTTGAAGGCTGTTTCTCTGTGGTGAGTAAAACCTCAGCCCTCTAAGAGAAGAGTAACCACTTCAGGATAGTACTTGAGAGGAGCCGGCAGGGGACTGGCCGTGTTCCTGAGGGTGACCTGCCACTTCAAAGACCAAGAGGGTACCTGGGAAGCGTATCTCCCGCCCTGTCACCAGAAAGTCTAGACTCATTTGTCTTGAATGTTTGAATTTCTAGAAACAAATTAACTTTCTCCTCTTCCATAATCAGCTTCCTTCCCCCTCTTTTAGGTCATTGCTGATTGAAAATGTCGCACTGGGTTTTTCTATCCAGTTGCTATAGAAGGTAAAACTTCGAAAGTTAAAAATCTTTCTTGCTCTGCTTATTGCCTTCATATTTCCAGTCCCATTGGAAGTAGAAAAATCTACTTTTCTATTTTTAAGGTATCCCGAAAGAGTCCTTTTATTTTCATGGAGAGTGATAGCTAAAGTCCTTTTTACCCGAACTAAATACTACATTTTATTCCCTTAGTTACAAACTGTTGTTGTTGTCTAGTTGCTAAGTCCTGCCTGACACTTTTGCAACCCTATGGGCTATAGCCTGCCAGGCTCCTCTGCCCATGGGAGTTTTCCAGGCAAGAAAACTAGAGTGGGTTGCCATTTCCTTCTCCAGGGGATCTTCCTGACCCAGGGATCAAACCCATGTCTCCTGCAAGCGGATTCTTTACCACTGAGCCACTAGTGAAGCCCTCTTAATTACAAATATCAACTAGGATTCCTTCGTGGTTAAGACAATGGGATAAGCCCTCAAGGAGCTTAGAATTTAATAGGGAAGCCACAGCACCTATCACTGCCACACACATGACATAATGTATGTCCCGAAGAAATTCCACTCAATGAGTGGGGTCAAAGCCTGCCCTCCATTTTAATAATGCTATGAAAGAAAAAAAAAACAACCACCAGGGGTTCTATGAAAGAGTAAAATATCAAGCCCTTATCATGAGAGCACTTTCTGATATTCCTTATAACAAACCAAAGCTCAGCTGATTCCTTCGTGGTTAAGACAATGGGATAAGCCCTAAGGAGCTTAGAATTTAATAGGGAAGCCACAGCACCTATCACTGCCACACACATGACATAATGTATGTCCCGAAGAAATTCCACTCAATGAGTGGGGTCAAAGCCTGCCCTCCATTTTAATAATGCTATGAAAGAAAAAAAAAACAACCACCAGGGGTTCTATGAAAGAGTAAAATATCAAGCCCTTATCATGAGAGCACTTTCTGATATTCCTTATAACAAACCAAAGCTCAGCAAAACAAATATATGCACCAGAATAAACACTCAGCTGCTTTTTAAACATTTCAGTTAGCTTCCTAACTGAATATGGACAGGTTCCCTACTATTCAGTTCTAACTGAATCCCTATTTTAAAAAAATTTTTTTTAAAGCCATGGGAATCAATATTCCAAAATTCCAACAGAAACTCTATCAAACTTGTTTTATAAAAACTAAAGATACACCTGTAGCTGCACTAAATACACACATGGCTACATGTGATGATAAAATGATAGAGACTAGGATGATCTTTACTTCCACTGCAGAAAGGATGAAGGCCTCTCAGCGCCAGACAAGAGCGCGGCTAACCTGGGGCTGCAGTTTCAGCACAGAAACCTCTTCCTTTTCTGCCAAAATAAAGGATCTGACCAGCTACCAGTTCTGTAGCTTAGAAAACCACCTTTCTCCTCCATGGTTTGATTTTGGCCTGTGACTGATGTTCCCAAAATAAAGAGGAACTGCCAAGGCTTCAGCTTTTACTCTGAGTAAAATGGTGTTTTGAGCAAAGGAGCAGCATGAACTCACAGAGGCTCACTTTGGCTACTGGGTTGAAAATAGGCTGCTGAGGGAAGCTGTGATAGCTGCCCAGGTGAGACCCAGGCAAGCAGGCGGCAGGGAACGGGCGAGAGGGAGTCAGATCCCAGAAAAGATACACTGCATCAACAGGATTTTCTGACACATTGAACCAGGGCGGGGGTGGAGGTAAGAGAAAAACAGGAGTTATACATGACTTCAAGGTTTATAGCTTATTCAGCTGGGGGGGGGGGGAAAAAAAGGATTTGTCCCTTATGGGAATGAAGGAGGCTGCAGCGGAATAGGTATGAGGGTAAAGGGATGGAGGGGGCACCAGGAGTTCATGAAGCCTATTGGACACCCAGCTGGAAATGTGGAGGAGACAGCTGGATATTCATATTTGAAATTTAGGGGAGCGGTCTTGGTTGCAGAGAAGAATGTGTGATATATCAGTATATCACTAATACTGGATTCCCCTATTGGAAAGCAGCAAAAAGTTCTTGACAGTGATTAGAAAACTGTCTTAGAACTGATGTGAGAAGCCTGTGACCTGATTGCAGGCCTCGCATAAGAGTTGCTAGAGCCCAATATCAAGCAGGAGACAAAGAAAGCTTGTCTTCATGCATAGAGCAGGCAAATCACTTTCCAATGTGGAAATGAGGCAAAGCGATATTTAAAGGAAATCCAGTCGAACACTGTCCAAAGTAGGAGTCAAGGAGAACCCTTTGGTATGTCGTGTGCCAAAGGAATCTCACATATTTTAGGGGTTCCTGTTTTCCCGTGAGTTCACAGACACTTTATCTTTTGCAGATAACAGTCCCACAATGAATCTATTCACCAATTTCATGAAGTGAGTGATGGGCAGGCAGCAACTAACACAAACTCAATTTCAGCCAAATTTGTTACCATAAGCCAAAAAGGATATAAATAAAGATTCATAATATCTGCCACACCAATATGAACTTTCTGTGGGACGCAGAAAATGTACAGGACTTTATAAATTTAGATGTTCTCAATGGGTGACTGAAAACAAGCTATCTCTGTCACAGTCTTATAATTTTAAACCTCAAAGTTGATGGCAAATTTCTAACTAATGTTTTATCTCATGTTAACCAATGCTTTAAATCATGATTTAAGCCATCAAAAATTTACTCATCTGCATTCAGTCTTTTTGGAATTTATGGACCCTGCAGTTTTGGAAGGATGGATGTACAATGTCATCTTTTGAGTCTGCTTTTTTTAAACTTCCATTGTAATTTACTGGTAATTCAGCTGGACAACTTACACTCACTAACGTGTTCTCTCTGAGAGGGAAAAATGGGTCAATTACCAATGGAAGAAGAGCTGAGTGAAAGGAGAAATACTCGAGTAAGGAGAGCCGGTCACTAATTCCTCGGCAGTCAACCTGAGATAGGACATGTCTACCAATGCAGGACAAAACCACTCATCTGGCCGTTCCTCTCACTCAGATATGGAGAGGTTTTTCTATTTTTTTAATACATGCAGTTTTATAAAAGGCACCACATGAGTAGTCCAAATCTTGTTTAGGATTTTTATCAAGTGCATGTTCTGCCAGAAAACATTTCCAAAAAGGAATGGTTTTGTCTCGAATGTTATGGCAGCAAATGCTTCCGCTGGAGCAGTTAGAACTGTGTCAGGATATTCCCCTTGGCTTCCCTGGCTTTCAAAATATTTGTGTTGCTATAACGTTCATTTGCCAATATATGTGACTTATGAGTCTTTGTATTCACCTGGGTGCATTTATACAACTGTGAAGCCAGAAAACTTTACAAAAGTTTGTGTAAATATGTTGCAATGAGCAACCAGAAATATATCTGCCTTTCTCACTATATAGTTACACCATATTCCTAAATATGGTATAAATACAAATTAGTCTTTACTTTCAGAAAACCCAAGGTAGCTCTAATCAGTAACTTTATGAAGCACTTACCAAGGCCCCAGTTAACTAATATTACTACATACTTGTGATAAAATGTCTAGCATCTTATGTAAGTTATTATTTACTCCTCAATCTTTTGTCAAGTAGATGCTCCTCTCATGCGGCTCAGTGGTAAAGAATCCACCTGCCAATGCAGGAGACATAAAAGATGGGGGTTCAGTCCCTGGGTCAGCAAGATCCACAGGAGGAGGAAACGGCAATTCGCTCCAGTATTCTTATCCGGAGAACCCCATGAACAGAGAAGCCTGGCGAGCTACCATCCACGGGGTTGCAAAGAGCTGGACATGACTGAGCGGCTGGGCAGTCACGCATGCTACTCTCACAGTTAAGAGATTTTTATTCAGGCTTATATTATTAATGAACACAGTTGGGATTTCTTGCATCTTCATCACTAATCCGTTGATGTTTTATTATCTGGGTGGTCATTAGCAGAAAAAAAAAACCTTAAAAAAAAAGTCTCTGGCCTTGCTTTGTACTCAAAGTGAACTTGGGGAAAGAACTCCCTCTGCCCTCTTCAAAGCAGGTACAAGCAGAAGTGCCTTTTGAGAGGACAGGAAAGCAGCTGGAAAGGGCTTGGGTGCTGAGAAGACCCAGGCCTGGGAAAAAAGTCTGGGGGCATGAGAGAAGGGAGGCTTTCCTGGGGCAAGGGAAACCAGGCACACGGTAAGTGTCATCAACATCTGATGAATACTCACACCCCAAACTCTATCAAAACATTTTGGTCAGATGTGATGAACCTCAAGAGGTATTTCAGGGTGTCAACAAATTTGGGGTGAATCTATATATATATAAATTAGCCACTGTGGGATAACATGCACTTTTTTTTGCATAAAACTAGGTAGTTTGTTTCAGCAACACTTTTGTAAGGAATAGAATTGGCAACCCACTCCAGTACTTTTGCCTGGAAAATCCCATGGGTGGAGGAGCCTGGTGGGCTACAGTCCATGGGGTCACGAAGAGTCAGACATGACTGAGCGACTTCACTTTCACTTTTCACTTTCATGCGTTGGAGAAGGAAATGGTAACCCATTCCAGTGTTCTTGCCTGGAGAATGCCAGGGACAGGGGAACCTGGTGGGCTGCCGTCTATGGGGTCGCACAGATTCGGACACGACTAAAGTGACTTAGCAAGTGACTTAGCAGCAGAATTTCTTTTATCCTCTTAAAAAAGAGGAAAGGGGTAAAGAAAAACTCCAACAAATTTGAAAGAGATGGCCAAAGAAGGCGAGATGCAGGGCCAACCGGGACGAGGGGCTCCCCTGCGCCTGGCTCTCTCTGCCAGCCACCTCATGGCATCTTCTGTGGGAGACTGGCTGAGGAAACTTTTCTGTTTGAAAACAGAAAAGTGACTATGACTTGGTTTCCCCAGCCAGTCTTCTAACCACCTGTGACATCTCCTGTAGCCCTGCCTTCTCCTGCCACTTTAACCCTCCTGGATGCCCTGTGCCTCCTTTCTCCTAAGAACACTCCCCGGGCAAGTGGCAGCGTACCTTTCCCTCCCTCCTCCTTCGCTCACCAGTGACTCGGGAGAGTGGAGGCATGTGGCACAACTTTCATTCTCAAAGTTTCCGAAGCTTGCACAGTCTCACTCAGTGCAATAAGACAAGAAATAGCACAAATGTCCTCTTATGGTCATCAGAGGAGGGAATTTTCCCCTTTTGTTTCCAAATGCAGTCTTGCCAAATTTCTCAAGAGCAAACATGTAATATATAACCTGACCTTTGAAAACCATACTTCACTTAAATATAAATTTGCTTAAGACTATATTTCAACTCCTGGTTCCTAAAGCCCAGTTTATGCTATTTATATCTTTTTGTTATAAGAAGACATTCCAATGAAGAAGTGGCAATGAGCACTTACATTTCTCTTATCATGCAAGTAACCTATCCCCCTCAAATCATCATGGCCTTTGTTTCAAGGGCTCTCAGCATTAACCACATTTTGGCAATAACAACAATACAAATTCTAAAGTCCAAGCTAACAAAACCTGATAAACATGAGGTAATCAGCAAATGGAGATGGACATTGCTAATATGATACCCAATAGTTTGTCATTATACTACAGCCTGTCAAATGAAGACCTCTTTCTCTCAAATCCAACAGCTATGTATGATTTTATAAACCATGGGACATTTTTCAAATTTAAGAATATCCATCTTCCTACCCTGCATCACCAATACATTCAGTCATGCAAAAGCTATTAATTGCTTTTAAAGCCCTTAGGTTGTTTCAGCAGGATTTTCTCCTGATGTTTAAAATAGAAAAATACATATCCCTGCATACCTTTGTGCCTGGCTGATGGTGGTGACATGACGTCCTGAGCGGTAAATTGCCTTTATCACACTGGTCCATCTGCCTTCATCTATTAACTATCACCTTTACTAACGCATGTGCAGATTACTGATCACACCTTCTTAACTAGAGGGAGTTCAATCTGGCGTAGGGATAATACAACCCCCATCAACGTGCAATCAGAGGAGGAGGAAAGGAGGAAACAGAATAACTAGAAAAAAGAGATATGGAAATCAGCAAATAAAACAAGAATAGGTAAAAGTGGCACAGGAGATCCTCAAATGGAGCAAGAAACTCATGGGAACCTTTGCCAATGCTTTTGGTAATTGGTCATTTGATTCAGTTCCACCGAATCATAGGACACTGTCCTTGCACAGAGCATGCTCCACAGACAAGCAGACCCCCAGCCCTGCACGCTTCTGGCAGCAAAGCTCTTCTAACCGCTCTTCCATACCTTAAGGATAGCATCTCCTAGTTTCTATTATAGCATCTCTTCAGCACAGTGATCTGGCCTCTGCTGCAATATATTTAAAAGCAAGATTTTGATTAGTAGTGGAAGGAAGAAAGAGACCTGGAAAGCATGATCAAGTTTTCAAGGGAAAGACAAAGGAAATAAAAGGCTAGCTTTGTTTGGTTTATTAAATTTCAAGGGCTTTGCCTGCCAGTTTGAAAAATGCATGATATCATCAGTGTGTTTATTAAAAGTGCTACTTTAAATTGCAGATTGAGCAAATGTGAATTCCCCCTGTAGCTGTAGGTTACTGGCTAGCAATTATATGCAATTTTTAAATGAAAGGAGGGAAGAAAGTCTTATAGGACTATGGCTCTAAAGGCTATGGCTAATTTAAATTTAAGTAAAATTCAAAATATGAAAGTATGATAACGAAATGTCCAGATTCATCCAGATATAAGATTACTGAGGTCGCTTCACATTTTGATTGTTCAAGCCTTTTAAAATGATACTCAGAATCAAATAGTAAAATAGTGTCAACTCTGCTCAATGCTTACTTGACAGTTTATTACTGGATTTATAAAAGGTGGGAAGAAGGGGGTAGGGGAACAGTCTAGAGCAAATGGTTGCTTGCTAACTTGAAAAAAATGCACTTGTTTCAGCACAGAAATAACAAATCTGTTTCTGATTCCAGACATTATTTTCCAAATGCTGCCAAGAAAAGAATCTGAGGAATCCTTTCACATGTACAACACGCACGAGACAACTGGGAAGAGGCCTGTGATCTGCTCCAGGGTGCACAAGGAGGAAGGACAGAACAGGGTTTCTAGGATGAACTGCCCTCTCGGGAGCAGACGCACATGCCTGACATAGTTCATGGCTGTAATCTCCAACATAACTTTGCTATTATTAGACAACCTAAAGGCTTTCCTAAATCTGTAGCTTGTGAAGCAGAAAAGGATATAGACAGGACCCTACCACGCTAAGTATGCAGGCAGCTGGGATACACCCCATCGACAGAATGCACCACTTTTCTAATCCGTGAAACTCAATTTCTAGATCTTGGACATCACCTAAGGGGAGAGTAAGGGAAAGAATCTAGACCAACACTGACGCCAGGTTGAAATCCCTGGAGAGAATCCTGACCAGGTAAAATCCAATACTAAATTCAGAAGCTTAAGATCCATGATGCTCACAAAGCATATTGAAATTATTTTTAGAGTACAAAAGGATGTAAATATTTATCATTTCCACATTCAGAACAAGGACATTTTCAAAATAATACCTTATACTTTTAAACTCAGCTATACAGAAGTATCTTCTCCAACATTTCAAAAATTATGTAAGAAGCAAGTCCATGATTCAAAAGTACACAGTTTGGCAGGCATCACTTTTGTTATATTAACAAGGGAGAAACTGAATAACAGAATCCACCTTGGAGAGAAGAGATAACAGGAGAATTCTGAGAGACCAAGTCATCCCACAGCCTGATCCCACAGCTAATGCAACTGTTTAAATTTTTGGCTCACACTGGGTTGACTGAAGTGAAGCACAGTTCAATTTTGTTTTTTTTGTTTTTCCCCCTTTTCAGCAGGATCAGAGTATATGAAGGAAACTGGGTAATTTATAGTAAAAAGGCAATGCTTTCTTTTCCATGACAGAATGTATTGGGCACATGTTCAACCCTTCTATCTCTACAAACTGGTCAAACTTACAATGCTACACATTTCAAATATATCATCAAAATAGCTATAGTGGATGGTCATCCTTACAGCTCTCCATTAAATACATCTCCAATGATGCTACCCTCAATCCAAGCAACTAGGCATCCTAATGGGGTGTCTAGTGCCCCCCAATCCATGTCCACTGGGAACCTGAGAACGTGACCTTATTTGGAAACAGTTTTTACAGATGTAATCAGCTAAGATGAGGTCATATACCAGAGGCGGGTGAACTCGAAATCCAATGACAGATGTCCTAATAAGAAAGCCAAGTGACAGAGTCACAGACAGACTCCTAGGGAAGAAGGCCACGCGAAGACAGAGGCAGAGGTGCTGCCACGAGTCATGAAATACCTGAGGCCACCAGAAACTGGGAGAAGCCAGGAAAGATTCCACCCTCGAGACTGTGTAGAGACGATGCCTGTGCCAACACCTTGCCATCAGCCTCTGGCATCTAGGACTGGGAGAGCAGACATTTCTGTTTCAAGCCACTCACTCAGTGGTAATTTGTCACAGTCTCTCTAGGAAACTACTACAGATTTGTCTACTACATAGTGCCAACGCCTTGTTACCAGTACACAATAAGACTACAACAGGAAATGAAATAAATGTTTAAGAATTTATTACAGCTGTTTGACATTGTGGTGATAGCCCACAGCATGTGATTCTATGTTTTACAAAATATCCATGATGGATTGGAAATTAAAAGCAAGAAACCTAGTCCTCACAGTTAGAGATGCACTGAATAGATAATTAACATTTATAAAGATGAAGCTGGCACACTGTCATTAAGAAATTTGCATTTTCTGAATTGTCTCAGGAAAACTTAATTGTATTCCATGCAATGTTAGAAGTAAAAGTATTTTATTCTAATTTTTCTGAGTAAAGTAATCCGTGAATGGTCTACAATATATGCAAGGTAGTTTCCTGTTAATCATATTATTTAATAAGCTGGAAACTCACTTCCAAGACCCCTGATTACACAGTGAGGAACAACACACCATGGCTTTGTTACCGACAGGGACTGGGCAGAACTTGAGAGAACATGTTCCCAGAGACTGGGAGCTCAGATGTGGCTCATGGGGAAAAAAACCAGGGTGGAGTGAAGGTATCTGAGCTATTTCAATGGCAACCGTAGAGAGTAGAGATTATAACTACATGAGCTATTATAGTCAACAGCAATGATAAAGATGACATCTCGCTTCCAAGAAGGCAATTTTTCTAGCACCAAATCGACCAAAAACTGAGTAGACATGACTTCAAGAAAAAGTAGCCTGAATGGGGAAAAGGAAACATGCATGTGGGAGGCTGTTTGATGTGTTTTAACAATTTAAAGAAATACACAAGACATGATTTAACCCAAAAGAAGGGCAATCATGCTTCCTTTAATATCCACACAAATCATAACCACAGACTTAAAGAGCTCCTAGGACCTCAGCGAGCCACAGAAATAAGCCAATTAGTGAAATCCTCTGAAAAAGCCTCCAACAGAGGCAAAATGCAGGAAGGACACAAAGCATCCCAAGCAGCCCTTGATATTCCTGTGCTTAATCTCACCATGACTTTATCATGGGTTGCCCATACACAGAGGACCTATAGGGCAACCTAAAAATCATTATTGTAAGTCAAGAGGCTACAAATACAGGAAGAGAGCAAATGTCAACGGTTGTCCTGGCTACTGGGAGATGGGAAAGTAGATTTTAAAAGGGATTGTGGACTCCTGATTAGAACACACACTTCAGCATAAAAGCATTCAGTTGCTATCATATGCCACTTATTTGACTTTCTCAAATCTCCCAAGTTACCTCAGAAACTAAGAGTCCATGAAATTGGTAAGATTCCTTAATAAAATGAAATTGCTGAGATGGGAATGGGTGGGGCAAATACATTGAAGCAACAGAAGACAGACCGCAACAACTGCACACCTGCATTCAATTAAAAACTAAACCAGAAGCGATCATTAGATCATAATGATTTCAGCTGGGGAAACGACACTAGGAACGCTCGCAGCCTCATCAAATGATACTGAATTTGGCTCTTAGTCACGTTTTTTGGGGAGCAAACAATTTTTTGAGAAACAGCATCAGGAGGGCCCATGACTCATTTCACCTAAGAATATTTTTTCAGAAATACTCAAATTCACTTCAGCTGATGGGTTGCCTTAGAAATCCATTTGAACTAAATACACTAAAATAAGAATTAGTTGAATTCTTAGGGAGGAAAAGATGTGAAGCTCTTTCCTGTTTTTACCTGGTCTATTTGATCAAACTTGTACCAACCATATATACAAATAACTCAAACTCAGAATTTAATATTAAAGACTTGGGTGGTTTTTAAGGTGTCAGATTAGGGTTAAAACCGTAAAGGCTGAGAGTAGAAAACATTGGTTTGCACCTCAGAAACACAGTGAGGATAGAGGGAGGACAGAAAAGCAATCAGCAAAGCAAGCCAGGCTCACTTTACTTCCCTAAATTGAAAAACTGTCAAGAATTTCACATCAACAGGCTGACATACACTGAAAGATATGAACAAAATAGTCGACTCCAGTTCCAAGGAAATTCACTTGAACTCCCCCATTCCAACAATCTCATTGAAAAACACATTCTCAAATGCTTAAATTATAATTACATTGACAGAGTTGGAAGAAAGAGTTGATGAAAAAAAATCGTTTAAAGAGAGAAAAGCACTCTCCAACTCACGGGGGAATCAGTACATACATTCTATATATTCACCATCTTCCAGTACTTCCCAAAGTGCTATAGCCCATACACACATAGCTAGGACAAGAATTTCTATTCTATGGTAAAATTAATTTCATTCCTAAATTCATACATTAAAGCTACAAGTAATAGGATTGCTCCCCACTTCTTATTCTCTCTAACCCTTTCCACGAGCAACTCATCACATGAAAACTTCTCTAACAGGACTCAAACCAACTGTAAACCATGCTCACTTACATGATGAAGTTTCCTTTCATTCTAAACTTTTAATTAGTCTATGACAAAACACATCCCAAAGGCATCCAAACAGAGAAATATCCTGTGTAAAAGAAAAATTCCATCTCCCCAGCAGGAGGTCTTTCTTCCTGTTTGCAACCAGAACAGAACAATGACTTTTTCACTTTCATACTTAACAAAACTCTCTCCAACTTTGATTTTAAGAGAACCAGCCCTCGGTTCTGATGCTGAATGAACATTCTTCTATTTCACCACCCTGGTGGGCCAAAGCCCCCTCACCTTTCAGGCAGAACATGGTGCGGCAGTTCCATGAGGGGCCAGTGCTCCGGGCCGTGCAGGCAGCAGGGCTCACACAGCTGTCTCCAGCCCACCGCCCAGCCCGCACTGCCAAGAACGGGGCAGCCAGCCAGCGCCGGGGATTACAGGAAGCCACTGCCCAATCCCCAGCTTTCTGGGCTGAGCTGCTGACACCTCCCTATCTTTCACGGGGAGCTTCACACCGTGGAATCGGCCAGGATCATCTGGGAAAGTGAGGGGAGCAGGAAGGTGGGCAGTGGCTGTTCGTATGGTCCAGTGCCGGGCAGCGCGAGGGCCGGGTTTAGTTTGCCTTTATCTCTCAGCATTTTCCATTGCAGCAGATGGAGCACCTCACGTGATCGACAACACAAAAAAGAAACCCCTCGATTCGGTTTCACTGTTTGCTATTAATTATCACGACTATGCTCTGTATCATTATTCTTTTGCTAGTCACATTCTTTCTCATGTGGAACAACTCCTATACTACTACAGATCTGGCACTAAACGTTGCAATATGAAATTGTACACACAGCTGAGTCTACATAAATGGGTGGATGTGTGTAAAGTGCTCAAAACAGAGCCAGACAAATTGTAAAGTACCATGGAAGCATTGACGACTGTTATTATTTCTACTACTATAAATACTACTCCTATTAATATCGGCTTCCCTGATGGCCCAGACAGTAAAGAATCTGCCTGCAATGCAGGGAACCTGGGTTCGATCCCAAGGTTGGAAAGATCCCCTGAAGAATGAAATGGCAACCCACTCTAGTATTCCTGTCTGCGGAATCCCATGGGCAGAAGAGCCTGGGGGGCTACAGCTCTTGGGGTCGCAAAGAGTCAGACACGACTGAAGTGACTAACATACACACACACTATTAATATGCTTTTGTGTTAGGATGAAAAATGTGGAGGGTGTTACACATCTATGGCACTGCCATTTTTCAGATGAGGAAATAAAGATTCACACACAAGTTGGCACTGGAGTATGGGAACTTCTAACTCTGTTGCAGTCATTAGCATATCATTAAGTGTCTCATCCTCCACTAGAAAGCTAAAATTCACTCTGGCAAGTTCAAGGCTTACTTTACTGTACACTCTTTAACACAGATTAAAAAGTGGCAGACTGTTTTGAAGTTTTATTGCATATCTGAAGAGGAACAGTCTGCAGATGAGGCCCCCGGAGTACTCCTGCCTGAAAGTGCCCGCTGAACAGGGAGTGTCCCCCGGTCCTCAGAGACTCCAGTCTCCTGGTCACAGGAAGTGACCATTGTTCCCAAGCCCATTGCTGTGTGCAGGTCTTCCTCTTGACTCTACAGGATACAGGAAGCTGACTCAGAACCAATCTATCTATCTGTCTGTGTCCTAGGCTGCTTGCTGCAGCCGTGGCTACAGACTGTGGATGCTCTGAGTCTTCTGGCTTTCAACACTGGGCTCAGCATAGCTGGGTTTTCTCCTCATCTAGTATCACTAGCAAGGCCTGGTTAACAAGCTCTCTACCATAAGGAAGTCACTGTAATAATACTACTTGCTAAGACCACTGAGAAACAGAAGTGGTCCCTAGCCAGAAGCTAGTAGGAATGAAAAGAAGCCTGCATGCTGAATGATAAACAGTGATACTCACTCTTACAACAGAACTAGAAGGAACATAGTAGCTCATCTGATGGAGAAGAAAGGTTCAGAGATAAGGTGATTTGTCCAGCTAAGTAGCAGCAACTTCAAGATCAAAGTCAAATCACCTGACTCAGCCTTGACCATCTCAACCACCTGACCCTCCCCCTAGAGTGTTGGAGTCATCCTTTATCTTTTCCTATCTTGAGTGGTCTTTCATGAATGTATGAATTGCAAAGATATTCCTGAAAGTATTCTTGTGGGTTAGATTGAACTTTTTAATTTTCATACACAGAGAGAAACTCTATACCTTGAAGAGGTAAGGCTTCTGAACATAGGTTAGTACCTGGGGTTGGAGTAACTGCATGCTTTTAACAGCATTCTAAGGAAGCCAAGTAAGATGGTAGGTGCTGCAAGAGGGTATCAGAGGGCACACACACTGAAACCATACTCACAGAAAAAAAGTCAATCTAATCACACTGGGACCACAGCCTTGTCTAACTCAATGAAACCAAACCATGCCTGAGGGGCAACCCAAGACAGGCGGATAATGGTGGAGAGGTCTGACAGAATGTGGTCCACTGGAGAAGGGAATGGCAAACCACTTCAGTATTCTTGCCTTGAGAACCCCATGAACAGTATGAAAAGGCAAAATGATAGGATACTGAAAGAGGAACTCCTCAGGTCATTAGGTGCCCAATATGCTACTGGGCATCAGTGGAGAAATAACTCCAGAAAGAATGAAGGGATGAAGCCAAAGCAAAAACAGTACCCAGCTGTGGATGTGATTGGTGATAGAAGCAAGGTCTGATGCTATAAACAGCAATATTGCATAGGAACCTGGAATGTCAGGTCCATGAATCAAGGCAAATTGGAAGTGGTCAAACAAGAGATGGCAAGGGTGAATGTCAACATTCTAGGAATCAGTGAACTAAAATGGACTGGAATGGGTAAACTTAACTCAGATGACCATTATATCTACTACTGCGGGCAGGAATCCCTCAGAAGAAATGGAGTAGCCATCATGGTCAACAAAAGAGTCCCAAATGCAGAGCTTGGATGCAATCTCAAAAGTGACAGAATGATCTCTGTTCATTTCCAAGACAAACCATTCAGTATCACGGTAATCCAAGTCGACACCTCAACCAGTAATGCTGAAAAAGCTGAAGTTGAATGGTTCTATGAACACCTACAAGATCTTTTAGAACTAACACCCAAAAAAGATGTCCTTTTCATTATAGGGGACTGGAATGCAAAAGTAGGAAGTCAAGAAACACCTGGAGTAACAGGCAAATTTTAAGAGGAGAGTGAAAAAGTTGGCTTAAAGCTCAACATTTAGAAAATGAAGATCATGGCATCTGGTCCCACCACTTCATGGGAAATAGATGGGGAAACAGTGGAAACACTGACAGACTTTATTTGGGGGGGCTCCAAAATCACTGAAGATGTTGATTGCAGCCATGAAATTAAAAGATGCTTACTCCTTGGAAAAAAAGTTATGACCAACCTAGAAAGCATATTCAAAAGCAGAGACATTACTTTGCCAACAAAGGTCCACCTAGTCAAGGCTATGGTTTTCCAGTGGTCATGTATGGATGTGAGAGTTGGACTGTGAAGAAAGCTGAGTGCCAAAGAATTGATGCTTTTGAACTGTGGTGTTGGAGAAGACTCTTGAGAGTCCCTTGGACTGCAAAGAGATCCAACCAGTCCATTCTGAAGATCAATCCTGGGTGTTCTTTGGAAGGAATGATACTATAGCTGAAACTCCAGTATTTTGGCCACCTCATGTAAAGAGTTGACTCATTGGAAAAGACTCTGATGCTGAGAGGGATTGGGGGCAGGAGGAGAAGAGGACAACAGAGGATGAGATGGTTGGATGGCATCACCGACTCAATGGACATGCGTTTGGGTAGACCCCGGTGGTTGGTGATGGACAGGGAAGCCTGGCGTGCTGCAATTCATGGGGTCACAAAGAGTCAGACATGACTGAGCGACTGAACTGAACGAATGATAAACGATTCCTCAAAATATTCCTAGTAAGTAGTCCCTCTGGGACCAGCCAACATCAGCTCCAGGCTACGGCCAAGCCTGCATCTGGGTCTCTGACCCAGGGGGGCCATGGCGATGTTTTTAAAAAAATCTCTTCTTATCTGAATGACCACTCCTTAATTTTATACAGTTTTCCTACTTGTTATTTTGTGCTTTTCTTATCAATCTTTTTGAATATTACCAGTTAGGCATATTAACACTTGTGGTGTCAAAACTACTGTAAATATTTTCCCCAGTATGAATTCCTTTACAGTGGTAAAGTTTTAAACTTTTAGGGAGCTAAATCTTTTATCACTTTTTCTTCCCTACTTGGCTTAGAAAGTTTTGCACACAGGGTTATGTAAGAAATGTTTCATTTTAAAAATTTAATTATTCATCTTGCAGGGATCTGTTTTTGTGCTCTTAGGATTTCAGTTTTAGTTTTTTTTTTCTTAGACAGAAAGCCAGTTCTGCCAGGTAAGCTGAACTATCTTAGACTAAATTTACATTTTTAGTACATATTAATTTCAGATCTATTTATGTGCAGATCTATTTCTAAATTCCGTATTCAATTCTACTTATCTACAATTATTCTTATGCCCCACTGTTTTAATTAACTTGATTTATCATAAATTTTTAGTGACTTGCAAGATTATATATACTTTTATTGAAGTATAGTTGATGTGCAATATTGTATGTTTCAGGTATACAATAGTGATTCACAATTTTTAACAGTAATATTCCCATCACAGTTATTATAAAATATTGGCTATATTCCCTGTGTTGTATTATATATTCTTATAGCTTATTTATTTTATACACAGTTGTTTGTACCTCTTAATCCCCTACCCCTATCTTGCCCCTCCCATCTGCCCTCTCCCCACTGGTAATCATTAGTTTGCTCTCTATATTTGTGAATCTGTTTCTGTTTTTGTTAAAATCACTAGTTTGTCTTATTTTTTAGAGTCTACATATAAGTGACATCATGCAGTATTTTCCTTTCTCTATCTGAATTATTTAACTTAGAATAAACCCCTCCAAATCCATCCATGTTGTTATAAATGGCAAATTTTATGTTTTTCAGCTGAGTAGTATTCTAACACACACACACTTGTGTGTGTGTATGTGTGTATATATATATATACATCTTTATTCTTCATCTGTATATGGACACTTAGCTCGCTTCCATATGGTAAGACTACATTTTAGCTTTTAATTACTGTGTAACATACAGTGAAACTGTTAGTTGCTCAGTCTTGTCTTACTCTTTGTGACCCCATGGGTACCTACCCACTAGGCTTCTCTGTCCACGGAATTCTCTAGCCAAGAATACTGGAGTGAGTATCCTTCTCCAGTGGATCTTTCTGGCCCAGAGATCAAACTCAGGTCTCCTGCATTGCAGGCAGATTTTTTACCATCTGAGTCACTAAGGAAGTCTGTGTCACATATAGGAAGGGCACAAATCAAATTTTCTCACTGTGAACACATCCATGTAACTTGCCCCCTAGAAGCCTCCCTTAGGGTTCTGGCTTACAGGTCTGTTTTTAACTCCTGGGTAGAGCTCTGTTGATAGCACGTGGGTATAGACTTTCTCATGACCACTAGCCCCTTTGCTGCTGGCTCCTGGGCCGTAGCTTCTTACAGAGTGGCTCAGGGCCTTATAACCAGAAGCCAAGGTGGAGAAGATTGCTGTGGCTGGACTATGATGAGGAGAGACATGTGAACTTCTACCCCAGAGCTTTCCCGCCTGGAAAGGGCATTGAACTGTGTCATCTGTCAATGAGCAAAGAGGCAAAGCAACTGAAGCCTGAAGTCTCTCTGTTTCTTCTCACCAACAGCAGGAACAGCTGGGCTATTCTCTTTTCAAATTCCACTGTCCAAGTGGTGGAACCGGGAAAATCTGGGACACAGGCTCCTTGAGAGGGTGGGTGCAGGGGCTGCTATTCCTTTCTCTTTGCAGAGAGCCCTCAGGGGAGGATATCCCACTCCAAATCAAAGCCACCCTGCATAATACTGTCCAGTGAGTTCTCTTCTGTGGACAGGGAAACCTTTATGGGTGATGCTCTGTTAGGGAAAACTTTTCCTTAATTTGGATTCAGACTAAACTGTCTCAGAATTATTTGGCCTTTGGAGACATGTGGCAAGAATGTTTGTGTGTGCACACACATGTTCCAGCCAACACCAACCCTCTGGAGAACTGCTGTAGGCAAACCCACACATCACACTACCTGAGAGAGAGACAGACAGACGGGGAGGGTCAAAGCCCAAACTGGACTGACCTGCGATGGTGAAGTGGAGAAGGCAATGGCACCCCACTCCAGTACTCTTGCTTGGAAAATCCCATGGACAGAGGAGCCTGGAAGGCTGCAGTCCATGGGGTCGCTGAGGGTTGGACACGACTGAGTGACTTCACTTTCACTTTTCACTTTCATGCATTGGAGAAGGAAATGGCAGCCCACTCCAGTGTTCTTGCCTGGAGAATCTCAGGGATGGGGGAGCCTGGTGGGCTGCCATCTATGAGGTCACACAGAGTCAGACACAACTGAAGCGACCTAGCAGCAGCAGTGATGGTGAAGACTCTGCCTCCCCCAAATGCCCTAGGTGACTCTAGACTGGTGAGCTCAGATGCTGAGAAATGGGCTGCAAGCGTAATGCGTCCCCTGCACTGCCATGGAGAGACAAGGCTGGCAGGTCCTAAGGAGCGAACAAAGCCTGTGGGTCATGGACCCAAGAATGGTCGCCTCTGAGAAAGCAAGGAAGAAAAAGAGGAAAAGGGAGATAACTCACTTGCTGTCTTGCTTGATGCTATAGGACTAGCCAGGCTCAAAATCCACTTTACTGTTTTCCTCCTGGCAGAATACAGCCCTCTAATTATTCCTGACCTGCCAATCAAACCTGTTCCATGCACAAGTCTTGGCAGGGATGGGAGACTGGAAAACTGGGCCACTAAAGGCAAATGTGATTTCTCTATCCCACTGCTCACTGGAGGCTAACACAAAAAGGGCAGCATCCAACTAGAAGGTCAGGGACTCCCAGATGAAAAACAACCAAAGCGTCGCTGAGAGTGGCAGGGAGAGGAAGAGAAGGAGCATATTGTATGGACATGCTGATCCCCGCAGCTGATTTATGATCAGACGTGGCCTGCTTCCTTGTTTTCTTAAATTTTCTGGAGAAGGAGTGGGATGGGGGAGCCTGGTGGGCTGCCATCTATGAGGTCACACAGAGTCAGACACAACTGAAGCGACCTAGCAGCAGCAGTGATGGTGAAGACTCTGCCTCCCCCAAATGCCCTAGGTGACTCTAGACTGGTGAGCTCAGATGCTGAGAAATGGGCTGCAAGCGTAATGCGTCCCCTGCACTGCCATGGAGAGACAAGGCTGGCAGGTCCTAAGGAGCGAACAAAGCCTGTGGGTCATGGACCCAAGAATGGTCGCCTCTGAGAAAGCAAGGAAGAAAAAGAGGAAAAGGGAGATAACTCACTTGCTGTCTTGCTTGATGCTATAGGACTAGCCAGGCTCAAAATCCACTTTACTGTTTTCCTCCTGGCAGAATACAGCCCTCTAATTATTCCTGACCTGCCAATCAAACCTGTTCCATGCACAAGTCTTGGCAGGGATGGGAGACTGGAAAACTGGGCCACTAAAGGCAAATGTGATTTCTCTATCCCACTGCTCACTGGAGGCTAACACAAAAAGGGCAGCATCCAACTAGAAGGTCAGGGACTCCCAGATGAAAAACAACCAAAGCGTCGCTGAGAGTGGCAGGGAGAGGAAGAGAAGGAGCATATTGTATGGACATGCGATCCCCGCAGCTGATTTATGATCAGACGTGGCCTGCTTCCTTGTTTTCTTAAATTTTCTGGAGAAGGAGTGAGGGGGAATGAGGGAAAGGTGGAAAGATGACACTTGGGTAACAAATAATAAAGGAGATGAGCGGAAAGCTGCCTCTGTGTAACTCAACTGTTCAAGCTGGTTTGCCTTCAAGGGTCATTTATGATGGATCCCTCTCTCTGAAAGACAGTCTTCTCAACATCTCTAGACAGACAGCATGCCATATATCAATGCTCAGTTAGCTGGCATAAAAGAGAAGTCCCCAAACATAGGCCCTGGGTATTGGGCAGGGAGCCTTGCATGTGGTAGACCCAGGATCTCCCATTTTGGGCCTCTTTGCCCCCAGCCATCCGACAGAGGATGCTTGGAGGATCATGGGAGGAAGGGTTTTGTGGGTCAGACATGCAGGGGTGCACATCACTTCTACTCCCATGCCATTGGCCAGACTCAGGCCACAACTAAGTGCAAGGGAAGCTGGGAGACGTAAAGGGCTGAGTGCCCGGGAAGGAGGATGGCCAGGCTGTATAGCACAGAGGCATCTCTGCCACAGTCCCTACCTAGTCCAGTTCTAGTCTTTGGCATTCTCTTTTCACTTTTGCGCCAGTAATACTGAAATGCATGTCTTTCCCTAATTAAGCTGTCCTCTCTTACATCTCTTCATCCTTATATATACTGTTCCTTCATCCTAGGCCACCTTCTTTCCACCTGTATCTATTTGGCAAATTTTTATTACTCCTTTAGGAATCAGCTTAAGAAGACCTCCTGCCCCTTTCAGCATTCCATAACTCCTCGAGGCAGGCTTCACACTTCTTCATTCTGTACCTTGTGGATCCCTCTTTTGTAGCACTCGCATAATTTATAATCCATAATTTAGCATTGTTTTGCAATGGGCCCATCTCCGTTACTAAACCGCAAGCCCAGTTCTGGCAGGAAGGGCACCTGCTTAGCAGAATGCCTGGGACAAAAAGGACTCAGTAAACATTTACTGATTGATGAACAAAAGACAGAGCATCTGCCCTGGTTTTCTTTTTCCCAGGCTAAATGTTCTCATTTCCTTTTACCTTTCCCCAAGATGCATGGCTTTGAATCTCTTTATTATCCTTGTCCCCGTCTTCAGAATGAGCTCCAGTTTATCAAATTCATCATCAGATTGGGAGCCCCACATCTGAATAGGACTCTCTGGGTTTGAATTGATTGGTGCCGGCTTCACTGGACTGGCTTTGCCCCCTTGCTCAGTGGCAAAATTCATGCCCGGCGTGGGACAGGGCCTCAGCTGGTCATAGTCGCTTCCTTCCTCTCGGAATAATTCCCTCCTCTCCGAGCCATGCACATCTAATATTCCACTCAAGAATCATCCCTTCTGACAGGACATTTTAAAGATCTAAGGGGAAGGGCAGTAGGTTTAGATGTGTAAGTATTTCTGGGTTATGTGGGGTTTTCAAATTTATTCCAGATGTTTCTATGTCTATAGATAGGGACGGTCACTGTGTAACACTTTCTTTCCTGGCAGGGGAGTCACTTGTGTAGCCTCTTTTTGTCATGTAATTATGAACAACTGGTATGGTGGGTTGGAGTGTACTATCTAGTCCTTCCTCCTCTCGCCTGTCTAACTGCATTGCAGAAGCTAGAACTCTAAAAGTGACATTTTCTAGATTCCCTTTGCAGCCAGGGTTCTGGCCATGATTTAAGTGGGGTCAATCAGATGCATTCCTTCCCAGTGGCTCGGTGGTAAAGAATCTGCCTGCCAATGTGGGGCACGCAAGTTTACCTGGGTCAGGACGATCCCCTGGAGGAGAGCAAGGCAACCCACTCCAGTATTCCTGCCTGGGAAATCCCAAGGACAGAGGAGCCTGATAGGCTACAGTCCATGGGGCCGCAAAACAGTAGGACAAGACTTAGCGACTAAACTGGCAGGATCCATGTGGCTCTGGAGCCAGTCATTATGGTGGCAGCTTCCTGACCTCTCGATTACAGCTGAGGCCATGTGTTCCTATGGCCAGGAGCCAGTCTTAGCTTGTGATCCCTCAGCTTCCTGATACAGTGCTATTGTTTTGGGGTCATTTGTAGGGGCTCAGCCTAGAGCCTGCCCCTTAGATCTTCCACAGACTTGTAAGCACCTAATCCCCTGTGTCAAATATACTTACTCTTAACATAGCTGAAATTAAATGAAACAAAAATAAAAACTAGGAAAAAATAATTTAAAAGATAGGTAGAGTGACTTTTAGTATCTGCAACCTAACCAGTAAGAGCAGGTGCCCACTGACCCCCAGGAAAGGTGATCCAAAGCTTTTGTGGCTTGATGAAAACTGAACTTCTCTTTTTGAGACCATCTGATATGCACAGAACTGAAAAAGTAATGTATAAAATTGTATAAGGATCCCAGGAGCCTTCTGAGAGGGCAGAGACCAAGACTTCCACTCCTTCGTAGGATCCGAACTTAGGGAAGCCTGGGGAGTGGCCCTGACCAAGATCTGCTGGAAGTAAAAAGCTCCAGGGAAGCAGAGGGCACCTGTAAAGGTGACGGCTGGTTCTGGCCTGTCACGTGACTTGGGTCAGATGCCTCTTCTTTTAATTTCAGCACTATGATCATTATTTTGGAGTATAATTGCTTTACAATGTTGTGTTACTTTCTGCTGTACAACAAAGTGAATCAGTTATATGTATACATATATCCCCACCCTCTTGGACCTCCCTCCCACCCCACTCCCATCTTACCCATCTAGGTCATCACCAAGCTCTGAGCTGAGCTCCCAGAAGTCTCTCTTTTTTAAAAAAATTTTAATTGGAGGAAAATTGCTTAAAATGTTGTGTTGATTTCTGCCGTCCAGTAACACAAATCAGTCATAATTATATATATCTTCTTCATCGTGAGCCTCCCTCCCCACTTCTATCCTACTCCTCTAGATCATCACAGAGCACCAGGCTGGCATAGCATGGGGCTTTGGGAGAGCAATGGCTGTGTGAGCACCAAGAGATATTTTCAATTAGCAATAATCGCGCCTCGGATAAACCTCATTGGCTACGATACTGCCACTGCGCAAAGCTTACCAAGAGATATTTAACCTAGGATCATGGGCTGTTCAGGGACCATGTCAGCAGAGAAGACTTTGCCACAGCAGCAGACAAATGTGACAGGGCCATAGCTAGCCTTCAGTAGCACATCATGGAGACCAACCAAAAGCAAATAGACTGACCAGAATTTCTAAGTTTCTTTCTCAGCTTTGTACCTGGAAACAAGAGTAGCTTCCTCCAGGCTGAAGAAGATCCTTAAGGTTTGGAGGGAGAGGGTAAGGATGTCTCAAGAGAGAAATACTGAACTTTTTGCTGTTAGGAACCTTTGAGGAGTTGAAAAATTCATTGGAGAAATAAGAATTATGAACTTATTTGTACCTCAAACTGGTGAAGTGGGTCGCCCAAGTTATAGGCACAAAAGAACAACCTAACTACATTCAAAATTAAAATTCTATGTGTACAAGAACTTAGGACAAAAATTAATTAAAAGGTAAATAATAGATTGGGGAAGTACCTGCAATAAATAGGAGAACTTCTTTAGATGATAAAGGAATATATTAAGACCAAATAGGTAAATAAGCAAAATACAGAAATGGATGATTTACCAAGGATGAAATGAATTAATAAATATATGTAGAAATAGCCAACCTCACTAATAGTCAAAGGAATGGAAACTGAGATATATTTCTTTCTACTAAATTATAGGAAATTATTATATTAATACCTAGTGTTGATCAGGTTGAGGTTTAATACTCTTTGTTGCTAGGTGAAAATTTGTAAAACTCTTTGGGAAAATATTTGGCAATATTTATTTCAGAAATGTATATAGCAAAGGTTTCTAGTTTTAAATGGCTTATCAAAATCTGTATTTATCTTTCCTACCTGCCACAACATCCTGTTGAAATAATAAGAAACAATAAACACATTTAGAGCAGCCCTGAAAAATCAGAAAATTGTGCCTCCAACTGAAGCTTCTGTATAAGAAGAAGCTGTTGAGGCAGATTCATGGTGGATACCAAGAACCCATGGCCCCATAACAGATGGCAGAGAAGACATCCACAGTGATAAGTTTTCCTACCAGAAATACACATATGCACAGATACAATTATATTCTTTGTAGTATTATTGTAATTGCAAAGATTTGATAAATATCTATCAGTAGAGGAAATGTTAAGTGAATTACATCCGTAGCAGTGGATGAACACGCCCATCAGCCAGTGCCAGAGCTTGCATTCAATAGCACACTACATGAAAATGAACATGAACGTCGATCAGTTGTGTCTGACTCTTTGCGACCCCATGGACAACACAGTCCATGGAATTCTCCAGGCCAGAATACTGGAGTGGGTAGCCACTCCCTTCTCCAGGGGATCTTCCCAACCCAGGGGTCAAACCCAGATCTCCCACATTGCAGGCAGATTCTTTACCAGCTGAGCCACTAGGGAATACCGAGCATACTACATAGCACCAACCAATGCCAGCAGACCGACCAGAATTTCTAAGCCTCTTTCTCACTGTTGTACCTGGAAACAGTAGCAGCTTCCTCTGGGCTGAATGAGATCCCCAATGTTTGGAGGGAGAAGGTAAAGAGGTCTCAAGACGGTGATAATGAACTTTTTGCTAATAGGTTACCGAGCATACTACATAGCACCAACCAATGCCAGCAGACCGACCAGAATTTCTAAGCCTCTTTCTCACTGTTGTACCTGGAAACAGTAGCAGCTTCCTCTGGGCTGAATGAGATCCCCAATGTTTGGAGGGAGAAGGTAAAGAGGTCTCAAGACGGTGATAATGAACTTTTTGCTAATAGGAATAATTGATGGGGGGTTGATTAATTAATTTGAGAAATAAGAGTTATGAACTTGTTTGGACCCCAAGCTGAATTACATGTTACATGAACTACAGTTCTTCCACGGAATACTATGAAGTTGTTAAAGAGAATGAGGTAGAGTAAGATTCCATTTATATTAAAAATTGTGTGTATGAAATTAACATCTGAAAATGTTCATTTGTTTAATGCAACATTCCTATTTCTGGTAATATATTCAGAAGAAAATGAAACAGAATAAGGAAAAATTGGAATCAGAGAAATATTCACCATAGTGTTGTTTATAACAGAAAAAATGGAAATAAATAAATTGCTAATGATACAGGAATCATTATTTTATTCATAGTACAGGGACTCGGTGACACATTGGATAACCATGATGGTGTGGTCACTCACCTAGAGCCAGGCATCCTGGAGTGTGAAGTAAAGTGGGCCTTAGGAAGCATTACTACAAACAAAGCTAGTGGAGGTGATGGAATTCCAATTGAGCTATTTCAAATCCTAAAATGAAGAACTAAAGAGCCTCTTGATGAAAGTGAAAGAGGAGAGTGAAAAAACTGGCTTAAAGCTCAACATTCAGAAAACTAAGATCATCGCATCCAGTCCCATCACTTCATGGCAAATAGATGGGCAAACAGTGGAAACAGTGGCTGACTTTACTTTTCTGGGCTCAAAAATCACTGCAGATGGTGATTGCAGCCATGAAATTAAAAGACGCTTACTCCTTGGAAGGAAAGTTATGACCAACCTAGACAGCATATTAAAAAGCAGAGACATTACTTTGCCAACAAAGGTCCGTCTAGTTAAGGTTTTCCAGTAGTCGTATGGATGTGAGAGTTGGACTATAAAGAAAGCTGAATGCCGAAGAATTGGTGCTTTTGAACTGTGGTGTTGGAGAAGACTCTTGAGAATCCCTTGGACTGCAAGGAGATCCAACCAGTCCATCCTAAAGGAGATAAGTCCTGGGTGTTCATTGGAAGGACTGATGTTGAAGCTGAAACTCCAATATTTTGGCCACCTGATATGAAGAGGTGACTCATTTGAAAAGACCTTGATGCTGGGAAAGATTGAGAGCAGGAGGAGAAGGGGATGACAGAGGATGAGATGGTTGGATAGCATCACCAACTCAATGGACATGCGTTTGGGTAGACCCTGGCGGTTGGTGATGGACAGGGAGGCCTGGGGTGCTGCAGTTCATGAGTGCACAACTGAGCATTGGACACAACTGAGCGACTGAACTGAACTGAAATCCAAAAAGATCATGCTGTTAAAGTGCTACACTCCATATGCCAGTAAATTTAGAAAACACAGCAGTGGCCACAAGATTGGGAAATGTCAGTTTTCTTTCCAATCCCTAAGAAAGGCAATGTCAAAGAATGTTCAAACTACCAATTGGGCTCATTTCACATGCTAGCAAGGTAATGCTCAAATTCTTCAAGCTAGGCTTCAACAATACATGAACTAAGAACTTCCAGATGTTCAAACAGGATTAAGAAAAGGCAGAGGAACCAGAGATCAAATTGTCAGCATCCGTTGGATCGTAGAAAAAGCAAGAGAATTCCAGAAAAACATCTACTCCATAGACTACACTAAAACCTTTAACTGTGTGGATCACAACAAAGTGTGGAAAATTCGTAAAGAGATGGGAACACCAGACCACGTTACCCGCTTCCTGCAAAACCTGTATGCAGGTCAAGAAGCACCAGTTAGAACCAGACATGAAACAACAGACTGGTTTCAAACTGGGTAAAGGAGTATGTGAAGGCTGTATATTATCACCCCACTCATTTAACTTACATACAGAGTGAGTCATAGTCACTCAGTCGTGTCCAACTCTTCACAACCCCATGGACTGTAGCTCACCAGGCTCTTCTGTCCATGGAATTCTTCAGGCAAGGTCCTGTATGCAGGTCAAGAAGCACCAGTTAGAACCAGACATGAAACAACAGACTGGTTTCAAACTGGGTAAAGGAGTATGTGAAGGCTGTATATTATCACCCCACTCATTTAACTTACATACAGAGTGAGTCATAGTCACTCAGTCGTGTCCAACTCTTCACAACCCCATGGACTGTAGCTCACCAGGCTCTTCTGTCCATGGAATTCTTCAGGCAAGGATACTAGAGTGGGTAGCCATTCCCTTCTCCAGGGGATCTTCCCAACCCAGGGATCAAACCTGCGTCTCTTGCATTGTAGGCAGATTCTTTACCATCTGGGCCACCAAGGAAGCCCGTATACAGAGCACATCATACGAAATTCCAGGCTGGATGAAGCTCAAGCTGGAATCAAGATTGCCAGGAGAAATATCAACAATCTTAGATAAGCAGATGGCACCACCCTTATGGCAGAAGGCGAAAAGAAACTAAAGAGCCTCTTGATGAAAGTGAAAGATGAGAGTAAAAAAGCTGGCTTGAAATTCAGTATTCAAAAAACTAAGATCATGGCATCCTGTTCCATCTTTAGGGCAAACAGATGGGGAAACAATGGAAATGGTGACAGACTTTATTTTCCTGGGCTCCAGAATCACTGCAAATGGTGATTCAGCCATGAAATTAAAAGATGCTTGCCCCTTGGAAGAAAAGCTATGACCAACTTATACAGCGTATTAAAAAGCAGAGACATCACTTTGCTGACAAAGGTCCATCTAGTCAAAGCTATGGTTTTTCTAGTAGTCATGTACAGATGTAAGAGTTGGACCACAAAGAAGGCTGAACCTATGGCTGATTCATGACAGAAAACAACAAAATTCTCTAAAGCAATTATCCTTCAATTAAAAATAAATTAATTAAAAGATATATATATATAAAAAGGCTGAGTGTTGAAGAATTGATGTTTTGGAACTGTGGTGCTAGAAAAAACTCTTGAGAGTCCCTTGGACAGCAAGGAGATCAAACCAGTCACTCCTAAAGGAAATCAACCTTGAATACCCCTTGGAAGGACTGTTGCTGAAGCTGAAGCACCAATACTTTGGCCACCTGATGCGAAAAGCCAATGCACTGGAAAAGACCCTGATGCTGGGAAAGACTGAGGGCAGGAGGAGAAGGGGGCAACACAGGATGAGACGGTTAGATGGCATCATCAACTCAATGGACATTAGTTTGAGTAAGCCCCAGGAGATGGTGAAGGACAGCAAGCCTGATGTGCTGCAGTCCATGGGGGTCACAAAAACTCGGACACAACTGAGGGAGCGAAAAATGACACATTATAAAATTATTGTTATAATTATGACGACTTTATCCTATTATGGGCTTCCCTGGTGGCTCAGAGGTTAAAGCATCTGCCTCTGATGTGGGAGACCCAAGTTCGATACCTGGGTTGGGAAGATTCCCTGGAGAAGGAAATGGCAATCCACTCCAGTATTCTTGCCTGGAGAATCCAATGGACGGAGAAGCCTAGTAGGTTACAGTCCATGGGGTCACAAAGAGTCGGACAAAACTGAGCGACTTCACCTTACCTCACCTATCCTATTATGGAAAAACATCTAACTGGACAAACTTGGACATCAGTTCATGTAAAATATGATAACAACCTGGGAAAAAATTGAATGTGCAAGAACAAAGAAATGGACTATTCAGTTCTGGATTGGGAGTGGAAATGGTGTTTAGGATTATAGATATTTTTCCCCTTTATCTTTATAACTTTCTATAATTCTGTTCTATAGTACATTTTTTATAAACTCCCCTTTGTTCTATTAATCCTCTTTAGATTAATTCTTAGGTTTTTCAGTAACTCTGGTCACTCGGATAATCCTCTCCCATAACCCCTTCTTGCCACCTCACCAGCTGTTCATCATGTGCAAGCTTCTCTTTGGGGTTGTAGGACAGTGTCCATGGTTACATGGGGAGTATGTGGGGAAGGAGCCCAGGCCTGAGCTAGAGGGCCCAGGTTAGATTCCTGGTTTAATGAAACTTTAGATAAGTCACTTAGCCTCTTTGAAATTCCCATTTCCTTATAGTAAAGCCCTTCCTACTTGCACTATTAACACTGTTGTGTAAATGTTTCTCTTCAGTATTTCCTTGTTACTTGGTGTCCACTTCACATAGTATCTGTCTGAATTTCTTTTCAGACCTAAATTCTTTTGATGGCTGTCCAAATAAATAAGGAAACTGTCTTCTTTATCTTGTATTTCCCACAGTATCTAGAAAGGTATGTGTACATTGTGGGTACTCATATTTGTTCAATCAAAGTTACACATGAAAGCATCAGGCAAACCCTTCATAAAAGCAAAGAATTACTGTTTCTTTACTTATCAGTTTTTTGGTAGAATTTTAAATGATAAATTGTTCCATTTATTTAAATTAAAAAAAAAAAACCCAGAACAAAACAGTTTACCCATTTCTCCCTGCCCCCAATCTCTGGCAACCACCAATTTGAGCCTGGTTTTGTTTGTTTGGGGCTTCCTTTGTGGCTCAGCTGGTAAAGAACTCACCTGCAATGTGGGAGACCTGGGTTCAATCCCTGGAATGGGAAGATCCCCTGGAGAAGGAAATGGCAACCCACTCCAGTTGCACAGAGGAATCCCATGCACAGAGGATCCTGGCAGGCTACAGTCCATGGGGTCACAAAGAGTCAGACACAACTGAAGCAACTCAGCACAGCACAATGTCCTTAAGGCTCATCCATGTTGTGGCAAATGGCAAGACTTTGTTCTTTTTTATGGATGAATACTCTCTCTATCCATCTATAAATCTACTTTTGATGGCTGTCCAAATAAATAAGGAAACTGTCTTATTAATCTTGTATCTCTTACAGCATCTAGAAAGGTATGTGTACACTTATCAATCATAATTTAGTGTCAATTCATCCACTGATGGACATATTTCCCTGTCTTGGCTATTGAAAAAAATGTTGTAATGAACATAGGAGTGCATATAGCTTTTTAAGTAGGTGTTTTTCTTTTGGGGCTAAATACCCAGAAGTTAGAATTACTGGGTCATGTGGTAGTGCTATTTTAATTTTTTGAAGAACGACCCTACTATTTATTTTTCATAGTGGCTGCACCAGTTTACCAGAGAAGGCAATGGCACCCCACTCCAGTACTCTTGCCTAGAAACTCCCATGGACGGATGAGCCTGGTGGGCTGCAGTCCATGGGGTCGCTGAGTCAGACACGACTGAGCGACTTCACTTTCACTTTTCCCTTTCATGCATTGGAGAAGGAAATGGCAACCTACTCCAGTGTTCTTGCCTGGAGAATCCCAGGAATGGGGGAGCCTGGTGGGCTGCCATCTATGGGGTCACACAGAGTCGGACACAACTGAAGTGACTTAGCAGCAGCAGCAGCAGCAGCAGCACCAATTTACATTCCCACCAACAGGTTACAAGGGTTCCCTTTACATCCTCACTGGGATTTGTTATTCCTTATATTTTGATGATGCCCATTCTAACAGGTATGAGGTGATATCTCCTTGTGGTTTTGATTTGCATTTCCATGATGATTAATGATGCTGAGCATACTTGCATGTATTTGCTGGCCATCTGTAAGTTTTCTTGTAATGTCTATTCAGATCTTCTGCCCATCTTTTAATCAGATTGTTGTTTTGCTTCTGAGTTGTACAGGTCTTTCTATATTTTGGGTATTAGCTCCTTTTCTGATAAATGATTTCATACTATTTTCTCTCACTCAGATAGTTGTCTCTTCATTTTGTTAGTGGTTTTCTCTGCTATGCAGATGTTTTTTACTCTGATTTTGTCCCACGTGTCTATTTTTCAGTCTGATTTCATCCCACGTGTCTTTTCGGTCTGATTCCATCCCACTTGTCTATTTTTTGGTCTGATTTCACCCAATTTGTCTATTTTTGGTCTAATTTCATCTCACGTGTTTATTTTTGGGTTTGTTGCCTTTGCTTCAGTTCAGTTCAGTCGCTCAGTCGTGTGCGACTCTTTGCAACCCCATGAACTGCAGCATGTCAGGTTTAGGAAAATGTGACCTGGCCCCTACTGAGGTGTTGGAGAAGACTCTTGAGAGTCCCTTGGACTGTAAGGAGATCCAACCAGTCTAGCCTAAAGGAAATCAGTCCTGGGTGTTCATTGGAAGGACTGATGTTGAAGCTAACATTCCAATCCTTTGCCCACCTGATGTGAAGAGCTGACTCATTTGAAAAGACCCTGATGTTGGGAAAGATTGAAGACAGGAGGAGAAGGGGACAACAGAGGATGAGATGGTTAGATGGCATCACTGACTCAATGGACATGAGTTTGGGTAAACTCTGGGAGTCGGTGATGGACAGGGAGGCCTGGTGTGCTGCAGTTCGTGGGGTTGCAAAGAGTTGGACACAACTGAGCGACTGAACTGAACTGACCGGGCTCCTGCCCTCAAGGACCCCACACTCTAGTGAACAAGACAAAGAAATAATAATATATTTTTTTAAAAGAATATAGTGTGATAAATTCTGGCAGTCTGATGGAGGAGACAATTGGCTCTATCTCAGCAAGGTTTCATGGAGGAAGTGGCACTTGAAAGAGATGGAGGCAGTGGGGAGGGGAATATTATGAAAAAGAAAGTGTGGAATCACATCATTTAATAGAAAACAATGCAGCACAAAAATAGGTATTTAAGAGACAGGTCTTCAGATATTGACAAAAAACTATCATAGCCTGTCCTCTCATCCTTCCTCCAACATCTTCTCCTAGGCAAACTCAACAAGCCCAGTGTCTTCAACCATTGTTCACTTGGTTGGCTATGAACACGGTCCATTCTCTTTATGCCCCAATGGCTTACAAGTCTACATACGTCACATAATCTCTATAACCAATTTATTAACTATAGCATAATTAATACCTTATTTTAAAGCCATTTATACTTTCTAAAATTCCAGGAGTCTGTAAGCTACACTTACGAAGTCTCATCATCCATTCACATAGTGATGTATGGGCTTGTCTCATGGACATGGAAAAAGTATGTCCGTGAACAGAATAGAAGGCACAGGAACGTGTACATGCTCATGCAGAGATTCTGTGCACTGCTGGTTTAATGTTATTAGGAGACAGTGAAAACCTCAACTCTAGCTGGTGTCTTATTAAATCTCAAGGGGTCCTGGTGAGTAGGTCAGAGACTAGGTCAGATATCATTTTTTAACTCTCTTAGGCTCAAAGTTCTCAGAACTGACTTTGATGGAACTGAATGCTTTCCTGTGATTGTAAATTAAAAAGAAAAGCAAAATGAATAGAAGCCAAGTTCCCCTGGAAGGAAACAACAGCCCAGCCACAGGAATTGAAGGTGCTGCTGCTTAAATACCACACTGGGCATCAGGCAGATGGCAGAGCCTCACCACACACTAGGTGGCTATTGTTGGCCCCAGGCTGCTGACTGCTGCTCATTCTCACTCTTGAATATGGGGCATTATTTGGATGAATGAAGGCCTCTTTAAAGCCCCATCTCTGGGTGAAAAGAGCCTGGGCCTTGAAGGATAGCTGGAGGGGAAGATGTGTATAAGAGACAGTTGTTACAGAGCCCCACACTGAGTTCCCTGAGTCACACAGCAAATTCCCACTGGCTGTCTATTTTATATATGGTAACGTATATGCTTCATTCTATTCTCCCCGTACATCCCACCCTCTCCTTCCTCCCCCTGACTCTGTGTCCATAAGTCTTTTCTCTATATCTGTGTCTCCACTGTGCTTAGTCACTCAGTCATGTCTGACTCCTTGAGACCCCATGGACTGTAGCCCACCAGGCTCCCCTGTCTGTGGATATTCTCCAGGCCGGAATACTGGAGTGGGTTGCCATGCCCTTCTCCAGGGGATCTTCCCAACCTAGGGATCAAAACCAGTTCTCCTGCATTGCGGCGGATTCTTTACTGTCTGAGCCACCAGGGAATCCTCATGTGCTGCCCTGCAAATAGGTTCATCAGTACTACTTTCAATTTCCATGTATACGTGTTAATATATAATATTCATTTTTCTCTTTCTGACTTCACTCTGTATAATAGGTTCTAGGTTCATCCACCTCACTAGAACTGACTCAAATGCATTTGTTGTGATGGCTGAGTGAAATATACACCACAGTTTCTTTATCCATTCACCTGTCAATGGATATCTAGGTTGCTTCCATGTCCTAGCTTTTGTAAATAGTGCTGCAATGAACCCCAATGCAATGGGGTATGTGTGTCTTTTTCAATTATCATTTTCTCAGGGTATATGCCTAGTAGTGGGATTGCTGGGTCATATGGTAGTTTTATTCCTAGGTTTCAAAGTATTCTCCATATTGTCTTCCATAGTGGCTGTATCAGTTTACATTCCCACCAACAAGAGGGTTCCCTTTTCTCCACACCCTCTCCAGCATTTGATTTTTTTATGATGGTCATCTGACCACTGTGAGGTAATATCTCATTGTAGTTTTGACTTGAATTTCTCAAATGATGAGTGATGTTGAGCATCTTTTCACATATTTATTAGCCATCCTAATATGTATGTGTTCTTTGGAGAAATGCTTAGGTCTTTTCCCCACTTTTTGATTGGGTTGGTTGTTTTTCTGGTATGAGTTGTATGAGCTGCTTGTATATTTTGGAAATGAATCTTTTGTCAATTGTTTTATTTGCTATTATTTTCTCCCATTCTGAGGGTTGTCTTTTGCAACACAGTATTAACTTTAGTCACCTGTGCTACATGTTCATCTCCACAGCTTATTTACTTTGTAACTGGAAGTTTGTACCTTTTAAGTTTGTGCCACTTTCCCCCTTTTCTCCCACTCTGCAACCCATGCCTCTGGGAACCACCGATCTGTTCAGTTCTGCCAGGACATTATTCAGTCTTGTCAGCTTAATCTAAGGCCCAGTCCCAGTGAGGAGGGACATAATTAGTGCCAGTAAATAGCGGCTTGCTTGTTATTATTATACTTTTTTCTCATAGGTAAGAAGGTGGCATTCAACCTAGATGACCAGAGAAGTTGTCTGTAACCCCACTTACTAGTGGTGTGGCCTTAGGTGAGTCCCCTCTTCTCTCTGAGCCTTAGTTCCCTCATCAATGAAATGGAGTTGATGATGGCCCTGTCATTTCACAGAGCTCTTATATCAAAAACTCCAATCAAAAAATTATTTTTCACTTATTCATTCTGTGACATTCATGAAAGATCTACTCTATGATAAGTGCTGAAATAGGAAAATGTGACCTGGCCCCTACTGAGGTGTTGGAGAAGACTCTTGAGAGTCCCTTGGACTGTAAGGAGATCCAACCAGTCTAGCCTAAAGGAAATCAGTCCTGGGTGTTCATTGGAAGGACTGATGTTGAAGCTAACATTCCAATCCTTTGCCCACCTGATGTGAAGAGCTGACTCATTTGAAAAGACCCTGATGTTGGGAAAGATTGAAGACAGGAGGAGAAGGGGACAACAGAGGATGAGATGGTTAGATGGCATCACTGACTCAATGGACATGAGTTTGGGTAAACTCTGGGAGTCGGTGATGGACAGGGAGGCCTGGTGTGCTGCAGTTCGTGGGGTTGCAAAGAGTTGGACACAACTGAGCGACTGAACTGAACTGACCGGGCTCCTGCCCTCAAGGACCCCACACTCTAGTGAACAAGACAAAGAAATAATAATATATTTTTTTAAAAGAATATAGTGTGATAAATTCTGGCAGTCTGATGGAGGAGACAATTGGCTCTATCTCAGCAAGGTTTCATGGAGGAAGTGGCACTTGAAAGAGATGGAGGCAGTGGGGAGGGGAATATTATGAAAAAGAAAGTGTGGAATCACATCATTTAATAGAAAACAATGCAGCACAAAAATAGGTATTTAAGAGACAGGTCTTCAGATATTGACAAAAAACTATCATAGCCTGTCCTCTCATCCTTCCTCCAACATCTTCTCCTAGGCAAACTCAACAAGCCCAGTGTCTTCAACCATTGTTCACTTGGTTGGCTATGAACACGGTCCATTCTCTTTATGCCCCAATGGCTTACAAGTCTACATACGTCACATAATCTCTATAACCAATTTATTAACTATAGCATAATTAATACCTTATTTTAAAGCCATTTATACTTTCTAAAATTCCAGGAGTCTGTAAGCTACACTTACGAAGTCTCATCATCCATTCACATAGTGATGTATGGGCTTGTCTCATGGACATGGAAAAAGTATGTCCGTGAACAGAATAGAAGGCACAGGAACGTGTACATGCTCATGCAGAGATTCTGTGCACTGCTGGTTTAATGTTATTAGGAGACAGTGAAAACCTCAACTCTAGCTGGTGTCTTATTAAATCTCAAGGGGTCCTGGTGAGTAGGTCAGAGACTAGGTCAGATATCATTTTTTAACTCTCTTAGGCTCAAAGTTCTCAGAACTGACTTTGATGGAACTGAATGCTTTCCTGTGATTGTAAATTAAAAAGAAAAGCAAAATGAATAGAAGCCAAGTTCCCCTGGAAGGAAACAACAGCCCAGCCACAGGAATTGAAGGTGCTGCTGCTTAAATACCACACTGGGCATCAGGCAGATGGCAGAGCCTCACCACACACTAGGTGGCTATTGTTGGCCCCAGGCTGCTGACTGCTGCTCATTCTCACTCTTGAATATGGGGCATTATTTGGATGAATGAAGGCCTCTTTAAAGCCCCATCTCTGGGTGAAAAGAGCCTGGGCCTTGAAGGATAGCTGGAGGGGACGCTGGCCCCAGGGCTGTCAGTTTCACTCACGGTGGCCACAGCCAGCATCTATTAAGGTAGCACGGGGCACGGTGGGCCGAGTCCTGCCGAGGACACCGGCTGTCCTGGCCCACAGGCGCTCAGCTGTCTTCTGCGTCTGCCTAGCACAGCAGCAGCAGTGTAGCCAGCTGCTCGGCCTGTCACTTCAGGGCCTTGTCCTTGTTGTGGCCCACTAGGGAATTAGAGGAGGAAAGAAGCCCGATTTCCACCAGTGCTAGGAAAACTGGATGAACACATGCAAAAAAAGAGAAAAGAAACTGGACCGTTATTTTATACCATATGCGAAAGTTGATTCAAATGAATTGAAGACAAATGTAAGACCTAAAACCACAAAAACTCCCAAGAGAAAATAGGCAATAAGCTCTTGACACAGTCTCAGAGATGAGTTTTTGAATCTGACACCTGTTGATGATAGATATTCATTACCCACGACAATCCTTTGAAGCGAGAATTATTATTTCCACCTTACAAATGAGGAGACCAAAGGTCAGGGAGACTAAGAAACTTGCCCAAAGCCACACATTTCCTAACTGGCAGAACTAGGGTTTGGACTCTGATCTATGAGGCCTCAAAGCTCATTATCTCAGCACATTACTGCTCGGCAGAGTAATCCTTTATTTAGGACTACTAAATGTTATTTCTAGAACAGGAAGATGGGCTTTTGATGGAATTTTCACCCAGGGGCACTTTTTGGAAGTAAGAAGCTGCTGAAACAGAGCAGTCTAGTGACTCAGGAGGCCGTGAGACCAATACCAGTCATGGCTGGAGATGTTCAAGCATTTGATGAGAACCCAAGCTCGGTGGTTGAAATAGATGATTTTATGGTTTTTATCCTAGTTCCTCCAACATTTGTGGGGCCTAGGGCAAGATGACAAATGGAGGTCACAGATTATATATCTAAATATCTCAAAGTTAAAAATCAGGCTGCTGCTGCTACTGCTGCTAAGTCGCTTCAGTCGTGTCCAACTCTATGTAACCCCATAGAGAGCAGCCCACAGGGCTCCCTTCAGGGGCACTTTTTGGAAGTAAGAAGCTGCTGAAACAGAGCAGTCTAGTGACTCAGGAGGCCGTGAGACCAATACCAGTCATGGCTGGAGATGTTCAAGCATTTGATGAGAACCCAAGCTCGGTGGTTGAAATAGATGATTTTATGGTTTTTATCCTAGTTCCTCCAACATTTGTGGGGCCTAGGGCAAGATGACAAATGGAGGTCACAGATTATATATCTAAATATCTCAAAGTTAAAAATCAGGCTGCTGCTGCTACTGCTGCTAAGTCGCTTCAGTCGTGTCCAACTCTATGTAACCCCATAGAGAGCAGCCCACAGGGCTCCCTGGTCCCTGGGATCCTCCAGGCAAGAACACTGGAGTGGGTTGCCATTTCCTTCTCCAATGCATGAAAGGGAAAAGTGAAAGTGAAGTCGCTCAGTCGTGTCCGACTCTGAGCAATCCCATGGACTGCAGCCTTCCAGGCTCCTCTGTCCGTGGGATTTTCCAGGCAAGAGTACTGGAGTAGGGTGCCATTGCCTTCTCTGAAAAATCAGGCTAGCACCTGTGAAATAAAAAGTTTATATCCTCCTGCCTTGATAAATATATTTTAACACCTGGACATCCAGGCTCAACTGGAGACTGCCAAGACTACCTGGAACTTCACACTGAATGAGGCAGCCTGCAGAGAGCTGGGCCAATAGCCAGTCTGCAGCCCAGCCCCCTCCTCTTTCTACCGCAGACCTGCTCTGTACCCACAAGGGGCCTCGTGTACATGGAGTGCGGACTCTCTAGGCTGAAAGTCCAGGCTCCGTTCACTGTCCCTGAAGAACTTCCTCTTGGTCACCTGCACAGTAGGATGCATGCCTGTGGAAGAACGGACAAGGGAGAAGAGGCCTTGAATGGATCCCAGAAGCACCTCAGGGCTGTTTGGAAAGGGCAAAAGAATGGTTTAAAAGAGAAGGCACAGACTCCTCTTTTTGACCCCATAGACTTGTCCTCTCATCAGAGATGGCATGGCCAAGAAAACCCAGCACAGGGGCCTCTCTTGCCTGGTCTAAGGGCTTCTTCCAATATGAGAGTTCCATGATGTTAAGTTCCTTGGGTCTTTCCTGTCTTTTGGATGTTTATATTATCTGAGTTTAAGACCAAATCCTCTGTCCGGGACAAAGATATCTAGGATGGATAATTCTGAGCTGGGGATTAAGGAAGCTTTGCTATTGCTGTTAGACTTTGAGTGCAACAGCCTAAAAAGAAATATTGCTGGAGAAACCCAGACAAAACAACTGGTGGAAATAAATTCATCTCCTTTTGTTTTTGTACTTTCTCCCTGCCTCGCTGCCCACACAAAGTCCTTTACTTATCAGAATGTTTTGGGCTTTCAAGTATTTTCCTCCTCTATCCTACAAGTTTCTTCCACTGATCCCTCTCCTTATTCTTTTTTTTTAATTGAAATGTAGTTGATTTATAATGTGTGCCCAGGTCTGCTGTACAGGAAAGTGACTCAGTTATACACATCTATAAATTCTCTTTTTATATTCTTTTCCATTATGGTTTACCACAGGATGTTAAATATAGTTCCCTGTGCTGTACAGTAAGTAAGACCTGGTTGTCTATGCATGGAATAGTTGCATCTTCCAACCCCAGACTCCCAGCCCATCCCTCTCCCTTCCCTCACCCGTTGGCAACCACAAATTTGTTCTCTAAGTCTATGAGTTCTGTTTTGTAGATAGGTTTTCTGCATATAAATGGTATCATATGGTGATATCACTCTTTCTCTCTCTGACTTATCTCTCTTAGAATGATAATCTCTAGTTGCATCCGCTCCTTATTCTCTAACGTTCCAAAGGCCACCACCTTCCCAAGTCTGCCCACGATCTGAACTAGAGTTGCTTTCTCCACCTCCCAGCCACCCACCCTGCCTAGACCTTTTCTATAATAATCATCTTAAACAGAAAACCTCATCTCCTTGAGGGATGACGGTCTGACCAGCAGAAGGCTAAACCTGCTCTCTTAGTGGAGACAGCAGCGGCAGAGGCCAGGTGTGCCTTCTCATCAAACCACCTGTCCTTGTACCCAGTTTATCTCTGCAAGTAGGGGGAAAGTGCTGTTCAGCGCTAGGTTAAGAATGTGGATTCTAGAGACTGTGAGCTAAACTTGGGTTGAAATACCGGTCCATAGCTTATTAGCTTTGTAATCCTGGGCTTCATAATCACTTTGGGCTTCAGTTTTTCCATCTCTAAAATGGGGATGATAATTTTAACTATGTGACAGGGCCACTAGGAGGACTTAATGAAAAAATTCACAAAAAAACTCTTAATTTTGCAGTGGCTAGCAGATTCCAGTATCTCAAAAAAAAAAAAAAGCTGTTATTAATAATACTTTTTACTTCTATTCATGGTACTCATTCCACTCCAAGGCTTGGAGCCTTGGTATTATTTCTGATATCATTTAACTGTCTATTGTATTTAATCTGTTTCTTTCTTTCTACGTCAACTACCACAATCTGAGTTGAGGGTCACATTTCAAATAGTTTGTCCCCATTTGCAGGAACATGGATAGACCTAGAGATTATCACACTAAGTGAAGTCAAGTCAGAAAAAGAAAGACAAATACCATATGATATCACTTATATGTGGAATCTAAAATATGACACACATTAACATATCTGCAAAACATAAACAGGCTCACAGACTTAGAGAACAGACTTGTGGTAGCCAATGGGGAGGGAGGACAGGGAGAAGGATTAGCAAATGCAAACTCATATATAGGATGGATAAACAACAATAGTAGCTCCCTGCTTTATAGTACAGGGAACTATATTCAATATCCTGTGATAAACCATAATGGAAAAATATATATATATATCTCAGTGTATAACTGAGTCATTTTGTACAGCGAAATTAACACATTATAAATCAACTATGTGTATGTGTGATAGTCGCTCAGTCGTGTCCGACTCTCTGCAACCCCATGGGACTGTAGCTTGCCAGTCTCCTCTGTCTGTGGAATTCTCCAGGCAAGAATACTGGAGTGGGTAGCCATTCCCTTCTCCAGGGGATCTTCCTGACCCAGGGACTGAACCCAGGTCTCCTCTATTGCAGGCAGATTCTTTACTGTCCACCAGGAAAGCCCAAATCAACTATACTTCAATTTTTTTTTTTAAAGAAAGAAATCAAACAGTGTGTCCCTTTCCTACCAATCCCCTCTTTCCATCAGCTTTTGTGTGCCGCTACATCACTTTCCTAAAGCTTTCCTTGGTCATGTCTCTTCTCGTCTCTAAAGAGTTCTGAGACTCACCATTGCCCACTACCGAAACACAACCTGCCTGTCCAGCCCTCTAGAATGTAGTTCCAGTCTTCCTTTTCACCACTATTTCCCATCATCTAAAATACGAGTCTTCAGCTCAAGCCACACTGGTGAATTCTGCTGGCAGATACCTTGGGTTTAAATCCAGTATGTGCCACTCATCAGTTGTGTGACTCTGGACAGGGCTCTCAACTGTTTTCAAGCCCATGTCGTCATCTGGCAGAACAAGGGTAGTAATACACCTTGGCTACTGAATGACTTTACCTTCCTCCTAGGGCAGCTGTGTGGACCAACTAAGGTAATGTGACAGCACTTTGTAAATGTAAATCACTCTGCAAATATAAAGTTTTTAGTCCATGCAGGTCTCGTCCAGGATACTCTCTGTCCTTCTTTTGTAAGGGACAACTCAAGGCAAACTTCCTCCCAGTTGGCTGGTCAAACTCGGACTTAACAATGTTTTAAAATGAGAAAAAGGAGGAGAAAGCAAAAAAAAAAAAAAAAGAGTGTGGTAGAAGAAGAGGAGAGAGAAGAATCTGATCTCCTCTCCCAGGAATGCCTTGAAAGATTTTTGAGATGAAGTAAGTGGAAGTTTTCACTTATTTTAAACTGATCAGATGACTGACCAGAGCCATCTTTGGGCTCATAGAGGGCGTTTTGGTGACATAAGTGTCTACAAGGAGACCATGCGGTCAGGCTGAAGGGTCGGACCTTGCTGGGAAAGCACTGGCAGAGCCAGACTGCTTTGTCTGCAGACTCGCTGAGCCTTTTCACTTATTGTTACATCTCTCTTCCCCAAAGAAGCAACTCTGTAATTCCATATTCCTGCACATAACATGCATCACTTCATTCCATTCTTATATGACCCCTGGGATACAGGTCTTATTTCCCCCATTCTAGAGATGTGGAATTGAGGTTCAGAAGTTTAAATCTACCCATTCAAATACATATCACTGGAAAGAGAAAGGACCTCACATACCACATCAAGTTTATCTGGACTCAGCCCATTAGAGATCTTACGAGCTTTGGCAGGTACATGACAGTAATAGGGTCAGTGGAAGAGCAGGTCTTGGCCAGAGCAGGCTTTCCCTGTGAGGCTTAGGTTAAGGAAGTCCCCCGGGAGGAGGTAAATGGACTCTGAATGGTTAACAAGAGCAGTCTGAGAGTATAATAATAGTCTTGTTTAAAAGCAGAGGAGTATCATTAGAATTTCCCAAATACATGAACGGGTGAGTTGGTGGTGGGAAAGAGAGGATTATTCACTGTCAAAGTGGGTCCCTTTTTGTATCCCTTGGCTGGAGAAGAATTCTTTTTTTTGCCTGGACTGTTAGAGGCTGGAGGACCAGAGAAACAGATGCAGCACCAGAGACTGGAAATCAAGATTGCCCCTGATTTCATACCAAGAATGGTGAAATGGTGGTATTTGGTAAAATTACTTTTACACAGAAAGTCCTGAGAAATGTATTGCCGTGTTTGCACAGCATTTTACAGCTCACAAAGCCTGCATGTTAACTGGTCTCCTAGAATCTCTGAGCTAGAGAACACCCAAGCCAGCAGTTCCCAAGGTAGCACCAGAGTCAACTGGAGAGTTTTGGTCCCACCCAGGTCCCCAGATTCTGTCCAGACCAAAGGACTCAGAACTCCTCAGGCGCATGGTTAAATGTAACCACAAGGCTCCCCATGGGGAGCTGAGTCTGGGCTTCTGCTGGTATCAGCCTGGCCACTGCCGCCCATGTCTCTCATCTGGGCCCTGCGTTGCTGGGCTCCTGGCCCCAGTTCTTCCCCTCCCAGTGCCCTTTCCACTCTACCGCCAGACTGAATTCCCTAAAACTCATCTGATTAGGTCCCTCCCCTGCTTCCATTTCCAGCTCCCTCAGGCTACATCCTGAAACTTTGGGGGAGCTATAGAGTGGGCATCCAGCCCCCAGTCTCACCCTCACCCCACTCTGTGTGCAAAGCTCATCTGTGAAGTGTTCCCTGAGTTCCAGGCCTGCAGCAGGTGCTGTGTAGCTTCTATTAGCACCGCTCTCGGGGTTATGGAGTTATTTGATGACAGATACATTTAACTGCACAAGAATGTGGGGGAGGGAGCCTTTGGTACAAGGGCTGTGCCTGGTCATTTCTGAATCCCTCATGCATGATTAGGGACTGGTATGTGGCAGGCCCTGATCATGCAAATGAATGAATGAATGAATAAACATGTACATGCATGCAGGTACCTTGAGCTGTCATTTATATTCATCTTAGATCAAGCAAGTTTCAAGAATTGATATGTTTATGAGCTCTCCTGGCTCAAAGAGAGGAGAGCTCTCTTAACACAGCTAAATAGCTTACTGTATTTACTACAAATTAAGAGGAGCCTTGGGCTAAAGCTATTGCTTAGGAACTGGAAGACTCTGCTTTGGGTTTGATACCACTTGTTCCATGAGCGCTTAATGTTTCTGAGATAATCTCATTTCAAACATTATTAATAATATTGCTTTGTAAGTCAAAGGATGTCAAGGTTCGCCTAATGGACTTTATCTAATTCATCCTCTCACAGCCCCAATGGTTACGGAGGTCTCTCTCCCTTTTCCTGGCAGCAGGCCTGATGTGGCTGGGGTGCAAGTTGAGATGGCCTGGGAGGGGGTTGCCAGCAACGGCTCAGGCACCCCGCTTTCCCAGCCAGACCTTCGAGAAAGAGTTCCTGGGTCCTGAAAGACAAACATGTAAGAATGAGGGCAGTGATGCTGGGCTGAGAAATGTCAGGGCCAGATATGTTATAGGTCACACTGGAAATGTTTGGTATTTTAAAGTCTAAATTTAAATCCTAATTCTCCTTTTGACCCCAGGAAAATTGCTCAATCTTTCTGAACCTCAATATTTTCATTTTTTTAAAAAAGAAAACCATGTAATTATTTTCAGCTGCACTGGGTCTTAGTTGCGACATCTGGGTTTAGTTGCTCTGTGGCATGTGGGATCTTAGCTCCCTGACCAGAGACTGAACTTGAATGCCCTCCACTGGAAGGTAGATTCTGGACCACCAGGGAAGTCCCTGAAACTTCATTTGTAAATGGGGATAATTTTTGTATCTTCCTTCAAGGATTGTCTTGAGGATTAAATGACACAGTTGTCAATATGTCAAAGGGCTTAGCAGATGGTTACACGCTGCACACACATGTGGCTGATGAGACTGAGCCCCAAGACTCCTCTTTGCTGCCGAGCTGAAGGCTCTGCTGGGAAACAAAGGAGCCGGCCCTGGGCCTGAGCCCACAGGCTCGGTTACGTTCACTTTCAGGACTGTGCTTCACTGTGCCTGTGACTCTCAGGCCTGCAGCCCAGGTGGATGGCTGGAGCATCATTTTTCTTTGAGATGATCAGGACTTGGACTCCAGCCACCCTGCTCGGGACCTGCCCAGGGGGCATCTGGGACCCCGGTGCTGTCACTGCCACCTTCCTGAGGGTGAGGACCTCTGAAGGCCTCATCAAAGTGGGAAGAAGCATTCACTCCAGGCTAAGTTCCTGGTGGTCCTGGGAGCATCTGTGAGGTGTTAGGAGGTGCTAATTGGCTTTTAGATTAAAACCACATGACATCTTTTTTCAACCATACAAAGTGGTCAAGATTTTAAAGGTCTCTATCAATAGTCAGGGTAAGGGGCAAGGGTATGGGGAAGTGGGCACAAACATATGTGGGTGAGGTGGAAACAGGTTCAATCTTTTTCCAGAAGGCAACTTGGTAACATGCACCAGTCTTAAAAATTACAGGTCAAGCAATTTCACTTTCCGTATTTACCCAAAAGAAGCCATTAGGCTCTATGCAAACTTTAAGTCAATAATGTTACCTGCAGCATTATATATGAGGGATGATCTGGAAGCAATCTAAATGCTTAACAGCAGGAGAAAGTTAAATACATTCTGGTACACAGAGAACACCAGGGCTTCCCGGTGGTGCAGTGGTAAAGAATCCACCTGACAGTTCAAGAGACACAAGAGACATGGGTTCTAGCCCTGGGTCAGGAAGATCCCCTAGAGTAGGAAATGGCAACCCACTCCAGTATTCTTGCCTTGGAAATTCCAAGGACAGGACAGAAGAGCCTGGCAGGCTATACACACAGAGCCTGAGCACACATACACACACACAAACACACACACACAGAATAGTGGCTTATACACACACAAACATACACAGAATACTGGCTTATACACACACAAACACACACACACAGAATAGTGGCTTATACACACACAAACACACACACACAGAATAGTGGCTTATACACACACAAACACACACACACAGAGAATAGTGGCTTGCTGCTGCTGCTGCTAAGTCGCTTCAGTCGTGTCCAACTCTGTGCAACCCCATAGACAGCAGCCCCCAAGGCTCCCCTGTCCCTGGGATTCTCCAGGCAAGAACACTGGAGTGGGTTGCCATTTCCTTTTCCAATGCATGAAAGTGAAAAGTCAAAGTGAAGTCGCTCAGTCGTGTCTGACTTTTAGCGACCCCATGGACTGCAGCCTACCAGGCTCCTCCATCCATGGAATTTTCCGGCCAAGAGTACTGGAATGGGGTGCCATTGCCTTCTCCAGAATAGTGGCTTAGCAGTAAAGAATCCACCTGCAGTGCAGGAAACGCAGGTTCAGTCCCTGGGTTAGGAAGATCCCCTGGAGGAGGGCATGGCAACCCACTCCAATATTCTTGACTGCAGGATCCCATGGACTGAAGCGCCTGGAGGGCTATAGTCCATGGGTCAGAAAGAGTTGGACACGATTGAATCAACTGAGCACACACTCATGGAAAAATATTATTAACATAAATATTGCTGAGCAAGCAGGCTCCAAAACAGTATCAATAAATGACCCTCTTTAAACACATTTTTGTGAGGAAAAAGAAATATGGAGATACATACACATATATTTCCTTATTTGTTATAGCCGAGGAAAAAGCATGGAATAATATATCCTAAAATGTTAGATTTGTTTTAAGGGGTAGAACTATGGGTTATCTATCTCCCCCTTGTGCTTTTCACTATTTTCCAAGTTTCTACCTTGAACTTATATACGTTTTATGCACTGTGAAGAAATGATTGTTATGAAGAAAAACAAAACTGGGAGTCTAGCTAAGGTGTCTGAGGCCTGCAGTCCCTCCAGAGCTCAGGTCTGTTCCAGCCAGCAGGCAGCAGAATTAAAACCCAGGGGTGCCTTTCTGATCCTGGAGGTGCTCTCCGTTCATCAGAGGCAAGCTTCGGCTGGAAGACGTGGGTGTGGAGGAGAGAATGGGCTTCAGACCGACTTGCACTCACAGGTTAGAAACGCCTGTATTTATAGCCCGTGCACTGACCTTCCGAGTCAACCACAATTTATGGTTTCTTAATTGGTTTTCTTGAAACAAGCTGTAGTAGCTTATATCCCAAGGCAAGTGAGGAGTGAATCTCATCAGAGGCAGCGGTGAGGGCTAAGGGGTGGCGGGGAGGGGATGTGGCTGGGGGTGGGGGGAGGCAGGAGGGGTTGGATCTGTTCTCTTCCCAGCCTCCCTGACACACCGAATTAAGGCATCTTGAATTGATCTGATGAATCACAGCAGGGCGATGTTGGAGGAGCAGGGCTCTAAATGAATAACCCCTTCATATTCTATATTTATTTGTCCTCCTGCAGTGATGTTCGTGGCCAGTTTCTAAGGTTGGGCAGCTTTTTATTTCCCCACATTTGAGACCACCTGCCTGGTAGCCAAGCAACAGAAGAGTCCAGTTTGCTGGGCAGAATTGAAGAGACAGGGATGGGAGGATTCAAGTCACTTACATCAGTGAAATAAAATAATCACAAAGAAAGGAGACCAGAAGGGATGCCCTAAAGCCCCACCATTGAGCTCCTGTACCTTGTGAGTGTCTCAGTTCTGGGCTATCTTCTACATCAAAGCATTGCAGTATCTTTTTTCTTTCTCTGCACATAATAAGAATTGTCTGCATGTAGCCTACTTTTCTAATTTTGTGTTTCATATGTGGAGGGTTTTTTTTTTTTTCCCTGACACACCGAATTAAGGCATCTGAATTGATCTGATGAATCACAGCAGGGCGATGTTGGAGGAGCAGGGCTCTAAATGAATAACCCCTTCATATTCTATATTTATTTGTCCTCCTGCAGTGATGTTCGTGGCCAGTTTCTAAGGTTGGGCAGCTTTTTATTTCCCCACATTTGAGACCACCTGCCTGGTAGCCAAGCAACAGAAGAGTCCAGTTTGCTGGGCAGAATTGAAGAGACAGGGATGGGAGGATTCAAGTCACTTACATCAGTGAAATAAAATAATCACAAAGAAAGGAGACCAGAAGGGATGCCCTAAAGCCCCACCATTGAGCTCCTGTACCTTGTGAGTGTCTCAGTTCTGGGCTATCTTCTACATCAAAGCATTGCAGTATCTTTTTTCTTTCTCTGCACATAATAAGAATTGTCTGCATGTAGCCTACTTTTCTAATTTTGTGTTTCATATGTGGAGGGTTTTTTTTTTTACCTTCACAAGATGATAAGTCCCTCAAGAGATGATGCCACATCATGTTTTCTCAGGTTTGGGTGTGCAGGTATTTGGGGCAATGCTGGACACAGACCATGCAGATAGTTACAGCAGAGGGATGTCTGATGTGCCGGGCACTGCAGTAACTGCAGATTTAGTTCATCCTCACAACAAATCCTGTGATGCACGTTTGTCTTTATTTTCACACAAGCGTTTCAGAAGGATTAAAGTAACTTTTCGCCCAGATCACTCCACTGGGAAGTGAGCTGGGCTGTGAACTTGGCAGCAAGGCTTGGATCTCACACTTACTCCTCCACCACTGCTCTCAAAGAGGAGGCATGACCCGAGGGGAGGACAGGGACATGTAAGTGGAGAGGACAGGAGGTTCTGGGAGGCCCAAGGTCCTGGTGGGCAAAGAGGAGTGCTGTGTGCTGTGCTCAGTTGCTTCAGTCGTGTCCGACTTTTGGCACCTATGACCTGTAGCCCCCCAGGCTCCTCTGTGCATGGGATTCTCCAGGCAAGAATACTGGAGTGGATTGCTGTGCCCTCCTCCAGGGGATCTTCCCGACCCAGGAATCGAACCTGTGTCTCTGGCATCTCCTGCATTATAGGCAGGTTCACTGAGCCACCTGGGAAGCCTGGGAAATCTGTCCAGGCTTCCAGGAATCCTGCAACCTGGTCACTGCAGACCAGAGCCAACCTCTGGCTCCTGCGTGGGTGGACAGGCCTTAGTGAGCTCAGAGTAGGTGGGCTAACTTGCACATCTCTTTTTAGGAACTTTCATTCTAAATGTGGCCTTGAGGGTAAAAATGGCCAATGTCTGAGCAAATTGCAGAGTCTGGAAATATAATCAGGGAGATATTCTCTGCAGCCACCAAGCCTAGCCCATCAGGAAGTACAATTAGGTTTTCTTATATGCTCACTGTAGAAAATTTGGAAAGTATTTTTAAAATGCAAGGCATATAGCAGTCCCTCACAGTGGTTGAAGGTTCATATGGATTTAGGATCAGACTCTAGATTTGCTGCTGGTACTGCTAAGTCGCTTCAGTCGTGTCCGACTCTGTGCAACCTCATAGATGGCAGCCCACCAGGCTCCCCCATCCCTAGGATTCTCCAGGCAAGAATACTGGAGTGGGTTGCCATTTCCTCCTCCAGTGCATGAAAGTGAAAAGTGCAAGTGAAGTCGCTCCGTCGTGTCTGACTCAGCGACGCCATGGACTGCAGCCCATCAGGCTCCTCCGTCCATGGGATTTTCCAGGCAAGAGTACTACTTAATATTAATACTTAATATCTATGTGAACTTAGAAAAATTTAAAAACCTTTCTGTGCCCTGTTTTTCTCATCTATAAAATAGGATAGACATCTTGGAGTGAAGTCAGTTGGGCCTTAGGAAGCATCACTATGAACAAAGCTAGTAGAGATGATGGAATTCCAACTGGACTTTTTCAAATCCTAAAAGATGATGCTGTTAAAGTGCTGCACTCCATATGCCAGCAAATTTAGAAACTTAAGCAGTAGCGACAGAACTGGAAAAGGTCAGTTTTCATTCCAATCCCAAAGAAAAGCAATGCCAAGAATATTCAAACTATTGGGCTCATTTCACATGCCATTAAAGTAATGCTCAAAATTCTCTAAGCAAGGCTTCAACAGTATGTGAACTGAGAACTTCCAGATGTTCAAGCCGGATTTAGAAAAGGCAAAGGAACCAGAGATCAAATTGCCAACATCCAGTGGATCATAGGAAAAGCTGCTTCATTGACTATAGCGAAGCCTTTGACTGTGCAGATCACAGCAAACTGTAGATAATTCTTAAAGAGATGGGAATACCAGACTACTTTATCTGCCTCTTGAGAAATCTATATGCAGGTCAGAAGCAACAGTTAGCACCAGACATGGCACAACGGACTGATTCCAAATTCGGAAAGGAGTATGTCAAGACTGTATATTGTCACTGCTTATTTAACTTCTATGCAGAGTACATCATGTGAAATGCTGGGCTGGATGAAGCACAAGCTGGAATCAAGATTGCCAGGAGAAATATCAATAACCTCAGATATGCAGGTAACACCACCCTTATGACAAAAAGTGAAGAGGAACTAAAGAGCCTCTTGATGAAGGTGAAAGATGAGAGTGAAAAAGCTGACGTAAAACTCAACATTCAAAAAACGAAGATCATGGCATCTGGTCCCATCGTTTCATGGCAAATAGATGGGGAAACGATGGAAACAATGACAGGCTTTATTTTCTTGGGCTCCAAAATCACTGCAGATAGTGACTGCAGCCATGAAATTAAAAGACGTTTGCTCCTTGGAAGAAAAGATATGACCAACCTAGATAGCATATTAAAAAGCAGAGACATTACTTTGCCAACAAAGGTCTGTCTAGTCAAAGCTATGGTCTTTCTAGTAATCATGTATGGATGTGAGAGCTGGACCATAAAGAAGTCTGAGAGCTGAAGAATTGATGCTTTTGAACTGTGGTGTTGGAGAAGACTCTTGAGAGTCCCTTGGACTGCAAGAAGATCAAACCTGTCAATCCTGATGGAAATCAATCCTGAATATTAATTGTAAGGACTGATGCTGCAGCTGAAGCTCCAATACTTTGGCCACCTGATGCAAAGAGTTGACTCAGTGGAAAAGACCCTGATGCTGGGAAAGACTGGAGGCAGGAGGAGAAGGGGATGACAGAGGGCAAGACGATTGGGTGGCATCACTGACACGAGCTTGAGCCAGCTCCAGGAGATGGTGAAGTTCAGGGAAGCCTGGTGTGCTGCAGTCCATGAGGCCACAAAGATTCAGACAAGACTGAGCTACTGAAAAACAAATAAAATAGGATTATCTTTTCCCTTTTCTTCTATTATTTCAATGGAACGCTGGGGAATAGGAAAGATAGAAATAGGGAGGCCTGGACTGCAACCTTCACTGCTTCTATGAACTACATGGTCTCTCAGGCAACTTCCTAAACTTCTCTAGGAAACTCCTCTAGGAAACCCTCCTCTGTAAAAGGAGGGTGTGGACTCGGGACCTGTAAGGAGCTCACTGACACTCATGTTCTCAAACCAGCAAGAAGGCTGCGTGGTGGTGCAGGCCTAGAACCGGGGGTTCTAGAAAAAGGAGATGACAGCAGCTGCAGGTCCCTCAGAAGGCAGACACAAGACAGTGTCCCCACAAGACTGTCCCCAAACCCCGGCCATAGCCTTTGAGAATCCAGTTCCCCACAAGCTGAGCACCCAGAGCACCCCTACCCAAGGCAGCCCTATCTGTGCCAGAGGTGGCTCTATGCTCCACCCTCATGCCTGTTTGGCACAGCTTTTTCGTCAAACACGGACACGTTGAAAGGCAGCCCTTTGACCGCATGGCCAGGCCTCATTGTGTGTCCCCGCCGACCTCCCCACTTCCGGTCCCCATCGCCCCTTCTCCATCCTTGCTCCAGCATCACTCACATCAGCGCCCTCATCGCCCCTCCACTAGCTAATTCAATGAGTGCGAGTCTGTTCAATTAAGCCCACTGCTGCCCCTGCCAGAATCCTCTAACAGCCCTAATTGGAAAAACGCCTCGGCCTCTGACCATCAAAGCTGATTATATCTGCGAGCAGAGGGGGCCTGGTCCTTGTCCGCGATGTTCGCTCCACCCAGGCCCCTGAGCTCATCCCGCCAGGTTCCCTGGGGCTGTCTGCTGCTGGCAGGACTCAGCCCAGGAGAGGCGCCTTCTCCACGTCACGGTGGCGCAGCAGCTGGCCTGCCAAGCCCTGCCTCTGACGGTATAAACAGATTTGTGCTCCCTACAGGGAACCGGAAACAATTTGGCTCTCAAAGCAATGTCATTTTTCTTTAACCTTTGTTCACTCCCCCCTGCTCCCCCCACCCCCATGATCGCAGTGAAGTCTCTGGAACTAGAGGTGAGGATTTACTCCAAGAAAAGGTACACTTGCCTCGGGACCACAGCCCAACCACATTAAATCCCCCGGTGCCTGCTCATCTGATCCCCTTTCTTAGGGGTCAGAGCACTCAGTCAACTAACAGAGAACTCTTTGAGCATCTACTATGTGCCCTGGTGCTGGATGTGGGAGAAGGGAAAATAAAACAGAAGGATCATGATTTATCCACTCAAACCACCAGTTTTTAAAACATTTTTTGAAATAAAATTCACATAACAAAATTCAAAATTTAACCATTTAAAAATCTATAATTCAGTGGTATTTTAGCAAGGTCACAGTATTATGCAATCATTAGAATTACTATCTAATTCTTGAATATTTTCATCACCCTCCAAAAGAAACCCCCTACCATTCTCTTCTCCAGGCCCTGGAAATCACTGAGTTTAAGACCCGTCCTGTACACACCCTCCCCATCTCTCTTTTTTTTTTTTCGTAACTGGCTACCAAGAGACCTTTGCATGAGGCACATCAGTGCTTTTACTTCTGAGGTCTCAAGGCACTTCCATGCTGCAGGGGCCTGGTCGCACACTGCAACTAACAAGTGTCCCCTGTCTTCACACCACTGCCCTCCTAGTTCTTTGGCATAAGTTTGGGAATAAAGTTTTAGGCTAAGTGATATCCTTAGTGTTAGAAGTTTAGCCAAAGTGGAAAACCTCAGTTGATTTGGCATGAAGAATAAGGCATCTTAAGGAAACACAAGAAACCACGAAGATAATGAATTCCGACTGCCTAGGGGCTCGTACCTCTACAGGAATCACACAAAATTTAGCCAACATCAGAATCCCCTAGAGAGCGTGTTACAATGCATGGCTGCGAGTTTCTGATTCAGCAGGACTGGGGTAGGGCTTGAGATAGTGCATTTCTAATTTGTTCTCAAAGGGCTTCCCAGGTGGGTGAGCAGTAAAGAATCCACCTGCCAAACAGGAGAGGTAGGTTCGATTCCTGGGTCAGGAAGATTTCCCAGAGAAGGAAATGGCAACCCACTCCAGCATTTTTGCATGGGAAATCCCATGGACAGAGGAGCCTGGCGGGCTACAGTCCCTGGGGTCGCTGCAAAGAGTCGGACACGACTTAGGGACTAAACCACAGCAACAAAATGAGTTCCCAGTGATGCTGATGCTGCTTGACTGGGACACACTTGGAGAACAGCTGACACAGTATGGGCATGGTTACCACCTCTATAGCAAGTAACGGCCATAGCAAAGAGGAAGACTCACCCATCTCATGCATTTGGCTTTGTTTATATGTCACTCTTTCAGGCTAATTAAACTGACATGTTGTCTTGAATATAGTCATTGGTGAATAACATTGTTCACATTTTCATAAGTATGTTTTATGGTCAGAGTTTTCCATTTCACACTAGGGAGCCAAGATTAGCCATTCCTTAATATGCTCGCAAAGGGCATAATCAAATAGCAAATAGTTTCCTTTCTGAATAGAAATGTGACTGTGAATTTATAGATTATACTCTCCTACTAGTCACAGTCACCTTTGAGATGTTTACCCATAACATAAATGTATATTCGCATAATCCTAGCGGGCCCCGTGTGGCCCATTATCTCCAGGGCTCTCCTTTGAACACGTGTGTCATGGCCTGTATCATAATAGCCATGTGAACCTGCTCAGCCTCAGCCCCGCAGGTGTTTTACTTCAGAGATGGAGCCAAGATGAGACTTTTTAGGTCATGGCCAGGCATGTTTACAGAGAAGGTGATGGCACCGCACTCCAGGACTCTTGCCTGGAAAATCCCATGGACGGAGGAGCCTGGTGGGCTGCAGTCCATGGGGTCGCTAAGAGTCGGACACGACTGAGCCACTCCACTTTGACTTTTCCCTTTCATGCATTGGAGAAGGAAATGGCAACCCACTCCAGTGTTCTTGCCTGGAGAATCCCAGGAACGGGGGAGCCTGGTGGGCTGCCGTCTATGGGGTCGCACAGAGTCAGACATGACTGAAGTGACTTAGCAGCAGCAGGCATGTTTAGGGGCATGTACTCTTTGTAAAAACAACTATATTCGGAGAAGAAACCGTAATATTCATAACAGTGACTACACACACATACACAAGAACACATGCTTATATATGGCTCTTTATATTTTATGCAGTATTTTCACATCATCTACTGTAAAGCTCAAGGGCTTCCCTGGTGGCTCAGCAGTAAAGAATCTGCCTGCAGTGCAGGAGACTTGGGTTCAATCCCTGGGTCAGGAAGATCTCATGGAGTAGGAAATGGCAACCCACTCCAGTATTCTTGCCAGAAAAGTCCCATGGACAGAGGAGCCTGGCAGGCTACAGTCCATGGGGTAACAAAGAGTCAGACATGACTGAAGCAACTGAACACACACACACAGTAAAGCTCAAGGGACCTTACAACATAAGGAATGACATTATTATTCTATTTAACACAAAAACAAACTGAAACTCCATTTACTGAGATGATTTTCCCAAGACCCACAGCCAGTGGGGAAGCCAGGCCTCCACACAAGGTCATGGCCACACATTATTGCTTTATCATTCCTGTGGACTCCTAGAGTTACAACTCCACCTGTCACTAAGAAGGCCTTGGGATCTCCATTTGAAAACAACAAAATCTGTTCATCTACAGGAGGAGAGCAAAAACCAACGGGGGCAGAGAAGCAGGAAATGTGAATGCATATTAGCACATGATTTTTAGCCTCAGATGCCCGGCATGCATGAGTACGTTCCCTGGAACATCTCAGTCTATTCATTTAGCTGAGACATCATCTCGTCACTGCCCAGGCTTCTCTGAGACCCAGTAACCAAGTCCCACTGGGGCTTTTAAGGCCTTTGGGAGGAAGCGGCTCTCTGTGCCAGCTAAGAGGCACCACAATCCCCAACCCCAGTAATTCTCATTAAAGTCCCAGGGAAGCAGGGACACCAGAGGGCCAGGGGGGCACCTGCATTCTCCAGGCACTGTTTTCCACAAAGGAAAAGCTCATCCTGTCTGCTCCAGCCCCTGTCCACTCATATTCTTTCTCTCTCTCAGCTAGGCTAACTTCCACTTCAAAAAAACACTCGCATCCACCTACTATTTTTTACTTCTGCTACCAATGTCCTGGTTTTCAGAGCCTTGTGACCCCTTACATATTATCGTCCATAAAAATATTTTAGGGACTTCCCTGATGATCCAGTGGTTACGATTTCACCTTCCAGTGTAGGGGTGTGGGTTCCATCCCTGGTTGTAGAGCTAAGATCCAACATGCCTTGTAGCCGGGAAAAAAAAAAAAAAACACAAAAACCATAAAGCAGAAACAATATTGTAACAAATGCAATAAAGACTTTAAATTTAAATGGTCCACGTTTAAAAAATCTTAAAAATAAAATTTCTCTAAAAAAAAGCTTTAAAAATAGTTTAAGTGCTTGATTTTGCTAAAACTTTTACTTACTCTTTTTCTAATAATGTAAACACAAGATAAAAAAGTATAAAGAAAATAAAAACCACCCAGATTCTTAATATCTGGGATAATAATTGCTGTTAATATTTTTCTATCATTTTCAACACATGAGTGTATATTAAGAGCACTGTTTTGTTACTTTCTAAAATACGACTATATTGCCCTCCTGCTTCTCAGATAAAACCTAAACATCCCCTGCCTTCCTGGGTCCATCTTATCTCTCCTTATGAACCTCCTGCCTAAGCCCTGTGACCCTAGTCTGGAGCCTGAATCACACAGCCAGCAGACGTGTGTCTTGCTGGTTGTTATGCCCCAGTGTTTGAAAGGACAGTGTTACTAGGTGGAGGGGGTGGTACCTGGCTCCACTACAAGCCCCTCTGCACTTCCTACCAGGCACACACACACACACACACACACACACACACACACACACCTTATACACACATGTTAACTGCACATCCCTGCAAGCCTCCGAGTTTACAGTCTGTGCATCTAGTCACATTGATCTACATAGCTTCTCCCACATCTGCCTATAAGCCTCTGCTCAAGTATTCCCATTGCCTAGAATGCTACTATCCTTCCAACCACCACCTGTCAGTAAACCCGGAACAAATTATCATTCTTTCAGATCCCATGGTCAGAAAACGCTCTTCCTCCCCTTGCTCCTGGGGGCATATAATACTCCACTCCACTTCTAACTACTAACCACAGTCACTGATGCCACTCTGTCTTGCCCTCTAGAATTCCTAGTGGCCTGAGATCATCCTTATGTTGTCTTTTATTCCATAAAGTGCTGCTCACAAGCAGCTGCACAGGGGTGGCTGAATACAAACTGATAATGTATAAGGCCTTGGGCCCACCCACCTTCACCTGATCTGTCCTGGGGGGCTTCTCTTCCTTGGAGTCAGGGCCAGTGGGGTGAAGGGAGCTGTTGTGGCCTCCTCGTGATCTAACCTCATGATCTAATTGAGGTTCTAATGACAGGAGGACATGTATACTCCTGACTAACAAGATGAAAATATGACTACATCTTAACCTCAACCCCCAAATGATTTTAAGTGCTTCAGAAATGCATACCATCCAGTTGAATAAATATTAAATAAAGACAGCAAGAAGGGTTAGCGTAACAATGCCTGACCAGTCATAAAATTGATACACGGAATTGTTGGATGTGGACTGCAAATTTACCTCTGAGCTTCTTAGCAACCAAAGCAAAAAGGGAAACGAGAGAGGTAAAACAAATCTCAGCTTGTGTTTCCACTAAGCCTTGAGAGGAGTTTCTTCCAAGGACCCTCTTAAAGGGGAGGCTGAGATCTAGAGGGGAAGGCTGTCATTACCTCATTTTATGTATTAAAAAGTAGCTTCTTGGGACTTCCCTGGTGGTCCAGTGGTTAAGACTCAGTGATCCCAATGCAGAGGGCCCAGGTTTGATTCCTGATCAGAAAATGAGATCTCATATGCCACAGCTAAAGATCCTGTGGCTATGGCTATGGCTATGGCTAAAAACCATAGCCTTGTGCTGCAAAGAAGACCTGGCGCAGCCAAATAAAATTAAAAAAATTTTTTTAAGCAGCTTCTTACTGTATCTCCTAAAACCCAGGGACAACTCTCTGAAAGAGAATGTACCTGAAGGTGTTAGTCACTCATTTGTGTCTGACTTTTTGTGATTCTACAGACTGTAGGCCTCCAGGCTCCTCTCTCCATGGAATTCTCCAGGCAAGAATACTGGAGTGGGTTGCCAT
>SJYC01020038.1:0-35628 GCA_006408675.1 Madoqua kirkii | reverse complement strand
GAATGTACCTGAAGGTGTTAGTCACTCATTTGTGTCTGACTTTTTGTGATTCTACAGACTGTAGGCCTCCAGGCTCCTCTCTCCATGGAATTCTCCAGGCAAGAATACTGGAGTGGGTTGCCATTCCCTTCTCCAGGGGATCTTCCTGTCCCAGGGATCGACTCTGGGTCTCCTGCATTAGAGGCAGACTCTTTGCCATCTGAGCCATCGGGGAAGCCTACAGGGGGCAGTGTTTAAATCTGCAGCTCTCTGAAGGGGGAGCTTGATCTGGAGCCTAGAGCCTCCGGAGCCACAGTGCTGACAGCTGCTGTCCAGAGCCTAGGAGGTCCGGGGAGCCTCCTTGGGTCTCAGATGGTGGGTGAGGCGCTGTATTGTACGAAGGCTGATCTCACAGAGCCTCTGATCTCACCTGGCTCACACGGAGCATCTCTGTTTTTCTGTTTTATTAGTGTTTGGGGTCAGCTGTTTGACCAAAGGATTTCCCATCAAAATACTGAAGCTTAAAAACCTGTCACGAGTGATATTTCTCTTCACTGAGCTTTTTGACAAGCATTTGCCAGCAGATTTTAAATTCATGTTTAACTCTGGGGGCAAAAACTTAGAACAGGAGTCCCCAACCTCTGGGCCACAGATGGATACCTCCTATCAGGTCAGTGGCAACATAAGATCAGGAAAAAAGTGTACAATAAATGTGATGCCTTTGAGTCATCCTGAAACTACATCCCCCTACCCTGGGCCCATGGAAAAATTGTCTTCCACAAAATCCATCCCTGGTGCCAAGAAGTTTGGGGACTGCTGACTTAGCGGGCTTCCACTACTAGGTATATACCCAGAAGAAATGAAAACAGGTACTCAGATACAACTGCACTCATGTTAACAGCAGCACTGTTCATAACAGCCAAAAAGTGCAAACAGTCCAAATATTCATCAAGTGATGAATGGATAAAAATTGCTCTACATACAGAATATGAAATATTATCCAGCCATAAAAAGTAGACACGCTGACGCATGCTACAATATGAGTACGCTTCAAACACAGCGTCAAGTGAATGAATGAAGCCAAACGCAAAAGCTTATGTCTTGCATGATTCCATTTATACGAAGTTTCAGAACAGGAAACCCATAGATGCAGATTGGGGAGAAATTGCTGAATGGGTACAGGGTTTTCTTTGGGATTGATGGAAATGTGGAATTAGATAGAAGCAGTGATTACCCAATACTGTGAATGTACTAAGTGCCCCTGAAGTTTACATTTTGAAATGGTTCTGTGAATTTCACTTCACTAAATTAAATGGAAAAACTTGAAGAGGAGAGCACCAGCATTGCTAGTTAAAGGCCATTTCACAACTTGACAATTGACTGAGCAGAAGGCAGGGCTGAGCCTCAAGCAAATGAGAGGGCTTCACCAGGGCCAAGATTCACTGCCCTCTTGTAGGGCAGAGCTGAGAGGCAGTGAATGTGAGGGTGGTGAAGATGGAGATTCTTTCCCTTCCAGTAGCTCCTGCCTTGGGTTTATACTGCTTGTATCTCTTCAGCAGCCCACCCACAATGAGTAATCCTAAATACAGTCTGATTAACTAGACTGCAAATAAGTAGGCTTCTGTTTCAAATCCATGACTCAGTTATTTCACTCACCCTCAGATGTAACTATTTCCCTAATGTTTCCCCACCCCATCAATTTATTCAGCCTCTTCTGCTTTTGAATGTATAACATGCAAAGAATTAATGAGAAGAAATCTTCCTGCCAAGGACCCCACAGGATATATCTTGTAGGTGGAATTAGGCCTCACCTCAATGGAGTTCCTCTGAAAATTCAGACTCATCTTTCTCCTATTCTTTCCTGTTAGGTTAAAGGTCAGCCTCTGCTGTTTTTCTGAGCTCGGGGCCTCAAACTCTTCCCTGGGTGTCATATCCTCACCTGTAAGGCAACACACTCTTACATTTTTATCTATCCATCCAATTAATATTTATTGAATATTGAGTGTCTATCATATGCCAGATGCTGGGCCAGGCTACTTGCTGGGGTTACAACTGTGGATAAGAGGAGGGCTCCCTGAAGAGGGTATGCAGACACCAGGCACAGTGGCCAGTGCTGGGGTTTTGACAGGCAGGTAGAGGTGGGTTAGCAAATGTCTTTCGTGGAACAGACAGGTCTGGGCTCTCAGGGAAGGTCTCCCTGAGCTTGAGGGTTTCACTCTGCTGAGATAAATGATTTGATCAGGAAGAGTCAGCCTAGAGAGGGGCTGCCCCAGGGCCTGCAGGTGGCAGCAGGCTGTCCTGTGTGCCTGTACTGAGAGCAGGTCAGGACATGTATCCCCACAGGGAACTGGGAGGATCACTGACTGCCTACAAGCCACAGCTTAGTACTTCTTTTCTTAAACTTTTTCTTTTGTGTCAGGGTATAGCCGATTAACAGTGTTGTGACAGCTTCAGGTGGACAGCGAACGGACTCAGCCATACATACACATACATCCATTCTCCCCCAAGAGCCCTCCTTGGTATCTTCTCACAGGCTTTTCTGCTCTGGCTCCTTCCCCGTTCCACCTGGCCCTGACCCACAACTTCCTTACAACTCCTCCCGCCAAAGCTCTCTTTCTTCATATCACTGGTCACACGGCTCCGAGGGGCACGTGGCTCTTTTTGAGAGCCTGATGTAAGCCATGGACACTCTTTCTAAAGAAAAAAAAAAAAAGCATATACTCACATAGAATCGTGCCTACCAGTTCAGGGAATTCATGGAACACCCAAAGCCCATCCCTGAACCCTCCTGAGAGTCTGTGGCTCAGAGTCAGGACGCCCTGCCCTGTAGCCCAGGAGGCTTCTCCATAGCCGGTGGTCTCTGCCCTGTGCCTTGCTTGTCCCTCGGGGCTGAGGACGGCTCTGCTAGGTAGGCCTCCAGGGTCTCTTTGCAGGCCCCTAATGTTTCCTCTGCCTGACTCCATCCCTCCTCCTCACTCGCCAGGCCTGTGCCTACTTCCCTTTATTCTTCCTCGAGGTGCCTGTCGCTCTTTCTCTTCAGCATCTTTCTGTCACTGAGGCACCCTTTTCCCATGGGGTGGATCCTCTCCAAGCCCTGCACCCTCCTCCTTCACTCCCTCCTCAGCACCTTCCTTTGCCCCTTTTGGGGCAGCTCAGAAAGCTGTTGGGAGAAGCCTCTGGGCAGGATTCTGGTTGAGCAGAAGCTCCTGATGAGCAGCCTAATTCTTTCCCAAGGGGCCACAGTCAAGTTCAGCAAAGTTGCCCAGGGGTGAGAAAGCAGCTGGTGCTGGGTAATGCCTTCAGGAAAGAGCACCAGCACATGGAGGAAGATGACAGGATGGAATTCTTTAGAAGCCGTTTTAAAATATGCTTCAGTACTTCCTGGTCTCACTGTAGTCGCTACAGCAACATACGGATCTAAAAAAAGTCCTTCTTCACTGCTCACTGCCCCTTTAGATTGGACAACAGCCATTTTATTCTGTCAGGTTGTCAACACACCTAAGAATTTTGGTGCTGTCTCAGAATGGAGGCTCCCGAAGGGGAAAAAAATGTCAGCTTCATTGGCGCTAATCAGGATCATGTAAGTGAAGAGATAAATGCTTCATAAATACCCTGCTTTCTATGTTTTAACACAAACAGCAAACCTAGTGAAGGAGTTCATGACATGCCACTCACAATATGTCACACGGCAAAGCTACAGTCATCAAAACAGCATGGTACTGACACAAAAGCAGACTCATAAATCAGTGGAACAGAATAGAGAGCCTAGAAATAAACCTATGGTCAATTAATCTATGACAAAGGAGGCCAGACTAAACAATGGAGAAAAGACAGTCTCTTCAACAGATGTACCAGGAAAGCAACAGCTACATGAAAAAGAACGAAATTAGAACATTCCCTCCCACCATATACAAAATTTAAAAATCTGCAGAACACTCTTTGACATGAATTGTAGCAATGTTATTTTGACTCAGTCTCCCCAGGCAAAGGAAACAAAAGCAAAAATGAACAAATGGGACTTAATTAAACTTAAAAGTTTTTGCACAACAAAAGAAACTATCAACAAAATGAGAAGACAACCTACTGAATAGGAGAGAATGTTTGCAAACGGTATGTCCAATGAAGCTTTAATATCCAAAATATATAAACAGCTAATACAATTCAGAATTTTTTTTTAAAAAAAGCCAAACAACCTGGCTATATTATGGGTAGAAGACCTGAATAGACAGTTTTCCAAAGAAGCCATATAGATGGCCAATAGACACATGGAAAGATGCTCAACATCACTAACCATGAGGGAAATTAAAATCAAAACCATAGTGAGATATCAGCTCACATCTGTCCTGTCAGAATGGCTAAAGTTAAAAAGACCACAAGTGACAAATTTTGGCAAGGATGTGGAGAAAATGGAACCCTGGTACACTGTTGGTGGGACTATAAACTGGTACAGTCACTCTGGAAAACATTAAGAAAGTTCCTCGATAAACTAAAAATAGAGTTACCATATGATCCAGCAATTCTACTCCTGGGTATATATCTGAAAAAAACTAAAACACTAATTTGAAAAAGATACGTGTACCCTATGGTTCATAGCAGCACTATTTACAATAGCTAAGATATGGAAGTAATCTAAGTGTCCATCAACAGATAAATCAATCGAGATGTGGTACACACACACACACACACACACACACACAGTGGAATATTACTCAGTTATTTAAAAAGAATGAAATTTTGCAACAACACGAATGGATCTAGACGGTATTATTTTTACTGAAATAAGACAGAGAAAGACAAATACTATAAGTTCTCACTTATGTCTCCTGCATTTGTATATATCTGAAAAAAACTAAAACACTAATTTGAAAAAGATACGTGTACCCTATGGTTCATAGCAGCACTATTTACAATAGCTAAGATATGGAAGTAATCTAAGTGTCCATCAACAGATAAATCAATCGAGATGTGGTACACACACACACACACACACACACACACAGTGGAATATTACTCAGTTATTTAAAAAGAATGAAATTTTGCAACAACACGAATGGATCTAGACGGTATTATTTTTACTGAAATAAGACAGAGAAAGACAAATACTATAAGTTCTCACTTATGTCTCCTGCATTGGCAGGCAGATTCCCACTGAGCCACCTGGGAAGCCATTCTCTGTTTTCCATTTCTATACTTCTGACATTTTGAGAATATTATATAAATTGAATCATGAAGTATGTAACTTTTTGAGACAACCTCAATTTTTAGCTGGGCATTTTACCAACCAGAACAAAAACTGTATTTCCCAGTTTCCTTTGTATCTGATATGTGGAAAACAAACTGTGGGAAATTCTTAAAGAGATGGGAATATCAGACCACCTTACCTGCCTCCCAAGAAACCTGTATTCAGGACAAGAAGCAACAGTTAGAACCAGACATGGAACAATGGGCTGTTTCAAAACTGGGAAAGGAGTACGTCAAGGCTGTATATTGTCACCCTGATTATTTAACTTCTTTGCAGAGTACATTGGAGAAGGCAATGGCACCCTACTCCAGTACTCTTGGCTGGAAAATCCCATGGATGGAGGAGCCTGGTGTGCTGCAGTCCATGGGGTCGCTAAGAGTCAGACACGACTGAGCAACTTCACTTTCACTTTTCACTTTCATGCATTGGAGAAGGAAATGGCACCCCACTCCAGTGTTCTTGCCTGGAGAATCCCAGGGATGGGAGAGCCTGGTGGGCTGCCGTCTATGGGGTCGCATAGAGTCGGACACGACTGAAGTGACTTAGCAGCAGCAGAGTACATCATGAGAAATGCCAGGCTGGACGAATCACAGCTGGAATCAAGATTGCTGAGAGAAACACCAATAACCTCAGATATGCAGATGATACCACTCTAATGACAGAAAGCAAAGATTCCTGAAGAGCCTCTTGATGAAGGTAAAAGAGAAGAGTGAAAAAGCTGACTTAAAACTCAACATTCAAAAAACTAAGGTCATGACATCAGATCCTCTCATTTCATGTCAAATAGAAGAGGAAAGGGTGGAAACAGTGAAAGATTTTATTTTCTCAGGCTCCAAAATCATGGGGCTAGTGACTGCAGCCATGAAACTGAAAGACATTTGTTCCCTGGAAGGAAAGCTATGACAAATCTAGACAGCATATTAAAAAGCAGAGACATCACTTTGCTGACAAAGCTATAGTTTTTCCAGTAGTCATACATGGATGTGAGACTTGGACCATATAGACTGTTGAGTGCCGAAAAATTGATGGTTTTGAATTCTGGTGCTGGAGAGTCCCTTGGACTACAAGGAGATCACACCAGTTAATCCTAAAGGAAATCAGTCCTGAATATTCAATGGAAGGACTGATGCTGAAGCTCCGATACTTTGGCTACCTGACACAAAGAGATGACTCACTAGAAAAGACTGATGCTGGGAAAGATCAAAGGCAAAAGGAGAAGGGGGCACAGGAGGAAATGGTTATATAGCATCACCAACTCCATGGACATGAGTTTGAGCAAACTCCAGGAGACAGTGAAGGACAAGGAAGGACAGGGAAGGACAGTGAAGGACAGGGAAGCCCCTGGTGTGCTGCAGTCCAGGGGTCGCACAGAGTCAGACATGACTTAACTACTGAATAACAGCCGTCTCTGGATAGACAGTGTCAGAATTGAACTGAATTGCAGGACCCTCAACTGGTGTCTAAGAATTGCTTGATGTGGAAAAACAAATACTCGACACTTTGAAACTGGAGCAAAAGCAACAGAGGCGACAGCGAGAGCTCTAGCAGCCATCCCGGACCACAAAGCCATGTTCCACGAGTTGAAACAGAAAGCTGGGACCTTGGGCTCCAGATGATAGCATGGAGCTGCTATATCCCTGCACTATGCGTGGCCAGGGGCTTCCCAGGTGGCTCAGTGGTAAAGAATCCACCTGCCAATGCAGGAAATGTGGGTTTGATTCCTGGGTCGAGAAGATCCCCTGGAGGAGGCAATGGCAACCCACCCCAGTATTCTTGTCTGGGAAATTTCATGGACAGAGCAGCCTGGCAGGCTACAGCCCATGGGGTCACAAAATAGTCACACACAACTTTAGGACTAAACAGCAACAATGATCCATGGCAGACTTCTTCCAAGTGAGAGAGATATAAATTTCTATCTTGTTTAAGGCAGTTTTTAAAGTAATATCTGGCTGAATCCTAACTAAACAAAATGCTTAGGTTTTTTAACAGAGGAGAAACTCGCTCAGTGCTGTTTCGGTCAGTGGTTCTTTCGCACATAACCTTCAGATATATCAGAATCGCCCCACACCGTTGCTGGGCCCCATCCAGATCATTTCTGAGCCAGGAGAAACTGGAACAGAGCCTGAGGATATGTGATGTGGAAACTGCTGTTCCAGGGATTGCACCTTGAGAACAACTTCTTCAAATGCATGGACTTGGCAGCAGAGTATACATTGGACTGGAGGCATAAAGACTGGAATAAAAGGATCTAGGAGAGTAGGAAGGAAGTGGCAGAGAGACCTAAACTAAGGTGAGGTAGGAAAAACTCACAGGAGAGGGATGTGAGAACCCTGGGCACAGCATGAATGAAGGAGCAGAGGCTGACTGGGTGTACCCAAGGTGCTGCGGGTTTTGAGTCTGGGGGCCGGAGAATAGCAGTACTGCTGACAGAGAAAGTCCAGAAGAGTTGCCCACCTAGAGAAGAGCAGTTTGAGTTTTTCCTTGTTCAGCAAAGTTGAAATGCAAACCAAGAGCAGGAGAGATGTTTGGTCTGGAGACCACTTCGCGGGGTCTTTTGGAGCAGCTGGGTAGCTGGTGCAGGCAGAGGACAGAATCTCAACAAAACTTACATTCAGAGGTTGGGAAGACGGGAGCATGCCAGCAGATGAGTCAGAAAATGTGACCAAGGACAGAAGCCACGGCAGGCCAAGACCACGCCAGGCAGCCGGAAGACAGTGCCCCAGAGAAGAGGCTGTCATCCACACCCAAGGCAGCCGCGAGGTCAAGGTGACCACTTAGGACTTGTGGCTAGATGGGCACAGGACTGGCTTTGGTGAGTGGTGGGCCCAGAGTGGGTGAGGAGTGAGTGGAGGCCTGTGATGGCAGAAGTGGTGAGAAGGCACCGGGGAGGAGAGAGAGCAGAGAGCCAGGATGTTAACTTATGGGGGTCAGAGGGTGGGGGGATTTTATATGAGATGGCAGCCCAAGCACAGGAGGAGACAGAAGGAAAGGACATAGGGGAGAGGGCAACGGACCAAGGATACTGGGAAACGGAGGGCAATGATGGCATAAGGTCCTGAAGGAGGAAGCAGAGGATGGGCTTGGGAGCACAGGTCAGAGGGATACTTCAGAGAGAAGGAGAGAGAACAGTGATAGCAGCTCTTACAGAAGCAGTGCAACAAGGCCCAGAGGTCAGAGAGTAAAGGCTGATGGAATCTGAGCATCTCAGGGGCAAGAAAGGACCCCACTGCTGGGTGAGGCTCCGTGGCTGCAGGGCGGGGCTACAAGCCCAGGACATGTGTCCAGGCCGGAATCTCCACTAGGGCTGAGGCTCTGGGGCCACTGGGCAGACCAGCTGGGAACGTCCAGCTCCCCTGGTGAAAGGTAGGGTGGCTGGAGGGTGTTGGGCTGGTCTTGTGTGGTATGGCCTAGAAGTGAGGAGGGTGACAGACTCTGCAGAATGAATATCTGGAGGGTAAGGTCACACAACAGCAGGTCCCGACAGCAGAGGGCAGCACAATGGACTGAGGCAACTGGAAACCTTTTGGTGACCGGGGGCTATTTGTGGGAATATCAGATCAACGAATACTTGTGGGTTGATTGAGAGATCACAGAGTATCTGGGGATACTATAACCTGCTGGTTGTAATATACTGTTGTTGTTGTCGTTCAGTCATTAAGTTGTTTCTGACTCTTGGTGACCTCATGGACTGCAGCACTTCAGACTTCCCTGTCCTTCACTATCTCCTGGAGTTTGCTCACACTTATATCCATTGAGTTGGTGATGCTATCCAACATCAACATGGTTGTAATATATAGTTTTATATTTTCCGTTTCTTTCAAATCAAATTTGTTCTGTCAGTTCGAAAAATATTTATAGAACACCTCCAAGTGGAGCTAAGTGCTATGATGAGAGAGCTACAGGGTGAGGTCAGAGCAGACTACCAACTGACCGGGTCAAGAACACCTCTAGGAGGCAGTGAGGATCAGAGGACACCTGAGGGATGAGGAACAGTTACCCCGAGGAGGCGGGGCAGGGAGAGTATCCCACAAAGAAAGACCAGCATGTGCAAAGGCCTGGAAGTGAGATCGTGCGTGCTGTTTTGAGGAACTGAAAGGATTTCAGGGGGGCTAGGGCACTGGGAAAGAGAGGGTCGGGATGAAAAATGAGAGTGGAGAGGCAATTAGAGTCAGGTCCCAAAGGCCTCTGTAAGGCATCACTGAGGTTTGGTCTTCATTGCAGGGGCACTGGGAGGACTTTCTGGGTTTTAATTAAGGATGAAAGAAAAAATCTGAAGAACACATGGAAAGGGAAAGAACAGGGTAAGAGTGGTGATAAGGAAAGCTACTAAGAGGTGTGAGAATGACCGAGCTAAGGATGACAATGGGGTGGATGAGGGGTGTGGCCATGGCTATGGGTTAAAGTGAGCACATAGAAGATACTTAGAAGCAAACTCAAACAGAGTATTGCTTGGACATGGGTAGTTAGAAAAGGGGATGAATTGGAGATGGGCAGATGAATGAATGTGTAAACAACTGAACAACAGACTGACATATCTGCTTCACACCATGGCCAAATATTCAAAAGTTGGGAAGCTGGGGACCGCTGACAGAATGATCTGGTGGGGAAGCTCCTTGGGTCCAGGATGAAAGAGCAAAGCCTAGAGCTTGTGATGCTCTGGTGGTGAAATCTGAGCCCTTCATGCCACTGACCCTCAGCCACACGGCTATTTCTGGTGTCATTTCCACATCCTGCAGGGCTGTATGTTCGTTTTTACATTATTTGCCCAATGGTAGCAGTATTTTTTTCTCTGTAGTATACCATTGAAGATAGTCAAAAGTGCTATTTCAGTAAGAATCTAAGTTCCAGTAAAGTGGGCATATCCAAATGTAAGGAGCAAAAAATAATGTTTTTTTTAAAATAAAATTTTAAAACATTTAATATGTATGTAAACTATGGTTATACATAGTTTCTGTATGGTTATACAGAAAGCAAAAGTAGAGAGAATGGTATAATGAGCCCCCAGCCTGTCCCATCCATACCTTCTCCTGATTATTTTGTAGCATGCATTTAATCGCCATGCATTTAATTTATAAACATCTTGGTATGCATTTCTAAAAGTGGCTCTTGTTAAAACATATAAACAATAACATTAGCACTCCAAAACAAATGAATAATCATTGCCTAATATCATAAGAATCCAGAGTCCATATACATAGGGCATCTGACCACACCAAACTCAAAGCCAAACATTCTCACAGGTTCACAGTCATTGCAACTTGCCTGGATGCCATTACCTGCCAGGGCAGACTGTAAAAATCCCAGGTCTATCCCAGTAGTGCCAGGTTGACCAGACCTCCCCAAATGCAGATTCCAAAATCCAGAAGACAATGATAAAATCCTAACCAAACAGACACTTGATTGGCTGTGTGGCCGTGGGCAAGTCATTTAGTTTGTGTGGGTGACCATTGCAAATTAAAGAATTGAAAACCCGAGAAAAAAACCCAATTGTCTATCAGCAGATGAAAGGATTTTAAAAAAAAATGTGGTAGATACACCCAATGGAATACCATGCAGCCTTTAAAAGGGAAGTCACTCACAGATCACAACATGGGTGAACCTCAGGACATTATGCTGAGAGAAATAGGCCAGTCGCAAAAGTGAAAATACTGCGTGATCCCACTCTTATGAAGCATTCAAAGTAGTCAAAACCATAGAAACAGAAAGTGGAAAGATGGTTGCCACGGACGGGGGTAGGGAGAAGGGGAATTAGTGTTTAGTGGGTATAGAATTTGAGTCTTGCAAGGTGAAGAAGTTCTATAGAGATCTATTCCACAACAACGTGAATGTACTCAATGCTGCTGAACTGGACACTTAGAAATGGCTAAGACAGGGACTTCCCTGGGCGTCCAGTGGTTAAAATTCTGTGCTTCCAGTGCAAGGGTGCGGGGTTCGATCCTTGGTCAGGGAACTAAGATCTCAAACGTCATAGGACTAAGAAAAAAATTACTTTAATGGCTAAGATCTTAAACTTTGTTATGTTTTTCACCACGGTTAAAAACAACAACTTCTGGGGGTCCATTCTGGTTGCAGGAAATGGAGGCACATACTAAAATTGCTGTTACTTTGATCTGTGTTGGGAGGTGCCTCAGAACACCATTGCTCTCTTTCAGGGAGCCACTCAGGGAAATGGGGTGAGAGGGGAGCTCTCAGAAACTTGGAAAACTTAAGAACTTCTGTGGGATCCCTCAGAAGGCATGTGGCTGCATCCCACCAGGCTGAAGGTAGGGGGCGCCAGGGGGCTGGGTCCTGTAAGGTTGGAGTTGGGGGCTGGGATTCACCAAAGAGAAACAAAAGAAACTGGAAGCCGTTATCACCGGCCGTGCTGTCCTCGGGGAACATTCTGGGAAGAAAAGAGAAAACCCCGCTGGCTGGGAGCAGCCATGCGGGGGGGATCTGAAGTGACAGGTACAAATGTGTAGTACACTCGCAGACGTGTGCGAGATTAAAAGCGCGAGGTGCTGAGAGTGGCGGTGGAGGGGAAGGCGCTGCGAAGACAATCCCCCAGTCTCTTCCCAGGGCACCGGGGGCTATGGAGTGCTTTTAAGGCTCATTATCATAAGGCCATTTTTCAAGTTAGCACAAGTCTGGCCTCGGGGAAGCCAGGCAGCAGCCGGCAGATTTGGTATTCCGGCGCCTTTTCTCTGACCTCCCCAGGAAAGGTTCCTCCCGCATCTACAGAGGCGGGGAGCAAAGAACGGATTCACTGCACTAGACGGCGATCCTGTCCTGGTGCCTGTTACAGTCTCAGAGGGAAGACAGAGGGCAAGGGGACTCCTGCTCAAGGCTTTGGAGAAGGAATAAAGGCTCCTCAATTGTGAAGGGTTTGCTGTTTATGCTTATTTTGGTACTCAGATCCATCTATCTGGATCTCTATCCAAAGTGGAGGTGGAAGGTCCGGACTCAAGTTCTGAGGTGGCTGAGGAAGTTTTAGATGGCTCCCAGGCAAGGTGACTGAGGGGGTTTTGGGTGAGACACCAAAGTCCCAGGTTTAGGGGCTCCTTTCTCTTTAAGCCAGTAGTTCTGAACCTCTCTACAGCCCCATGTCACTCACCACGTGTGATTCCTGGGCAGTGGTGGGGCACTCTACCATTTAAGAGAGGAAAGTCATGGACACAAGTGAGTGAGGAGGTCAGATTAAAGCAATAGTCTTGAACCAGTGCCGATGCTGAAAATAAGCAAAAAATTCCCATCCCAGCCCTCAGGCCTGCGTGCTCAGTTGCTAAGTTTTGTCTGATTCTTTGTGACCCCGTGGACTGTAGCCCCACCAGGCTCCTCTGTCATGGGATTTCTCAGGCAAGAATACTGGAGTGGGCTGCCACTTCCTTTTCCAAGGGATCTTCCCGACCACAGGACGAAGTCTCTAAGCTCAGGAATTTGTTGGGCATGAATTTCATAGGCTTGGTTAACTGAAACATAATTGATTTACAATGTTGTGCCAATCTCTCTGTTTCCAGCAAAGCGACTCAGTTATACACACATAGACATTCTTATACATATATTTAAGAAATCTAAAATATGGCACAAATGAACCTATCTACAGAACATAACAGACGTAGAGAACAGACTTGTAGTTACCAAGGGGGAGGAAAGTAGGGGAGGGAAGAACTGGGAGTATGGGATTAGCAGATGTGAACTATCATGTCAGTATATAGGATGGACAAACAACAGGTCCTATTGTATAGCACAGGGAACTATATTCACCGGCTTTTGCTCAGACTCAAGCAGGCTGACGTACAATGTGGCCTTGCTCTCACAGTGTGGACCTTGGATCAGCAGCATCACCCAGGAGCTTGTTAGAAATACAAAATCTTGGGCCTCACCTGGACGGGCTGAATCAGAGTCCACGTTTAACAAGGTTTAACAAGATCCCTAGGTGTTTTGTGTCCGCATTCACAATTGAGAGTTACCATACTTAGCCATCACACCCCACACCCTTGCCACCAGGTAAAGTGGAGTGGCGTCCACTCAGAGGCTGAGCAAACTAACCTCCACCAGCAGCAGCTGTCACCACTGTGGGGATACACAGAAAAGGGGCACTGGGGTGGCTACAATGTGTGAATCACATTTAAATTTGGGGGTCACTGAGATGAAATCTTGGGCTTCCCAGGTAGTGCTAGTGGCAAAGAACTGGCCTACCAATGCAGGAGACATACGAGATGCAGATTTGATCCCTGAGTCAGGAAGATCTCCTGGAGGAGGGCATGGCAACCCACTCTTGCCTGGAGAATCCCATGGACAGAGGAGCTATTGTCTCTAGGTTCGAAGAGTTTGACGTGACTGAAGCAACAGCAAGCACGCACGAGATGAAATCTAAGAGGGCTTCCCATCGATTCTGAGTTCCTGTGATCTTTGATATTCATTAACAAAATAACTGCAACTAACAGGTACTGTTTTAAATAAAAGCGCTTTACGTGTGTTGCTTTATATAATTTCACATAGCAATGTTTTAAGGTATGGATTAACATTATACCCATTTCTTGGATGAGGCAACCAAGGCACAGAGAGGTCCAGTGACTTGCCCCAGGTCTCATGGATGCAAGTCAGAGCCAGGATGTGCACCCTGGCCATGTGCCCAGAACCCACACTTTAACTACCATATGAGACCGCCTCCAGAAGAAACCTGGAAACACACTCTCCCTCCATTGGAGTTTCTTTTAAAGCAGTGACATACCTTTAGGGTGACCAACAATCTGGGTTTCCCTGGGACTGAAAGAGTTCCTTGGAGGTGAGACTTTCGGTGTTACAGCTGGGAGGCCTGGGCAAATTGGTTGCCCTACTGATGCCTGATAACCTCACCACCCACAGAAGAGTAAAAGAAGAGAAATAGAATGAAAGACAATTAAATGTAATAGGAAAGACTTGAGATTATATAATTTGAGCTATTGAAATACAATCAGAGTGTGGGTAGCCTGTTTCTAGTTTCAGTTCAGTTCAGTCGCTCAGCTGTGTCTGACTCTTTGCGACCCCACGAATAGCAGCACACCAGGCCTCCCTGTCCATCACCAACTCCCAGAGTTCACTCAGACTCACGTCCATTGAGTTGGTGGTGCCATCCAGCCATGTCATCCTCTGTCCTCCCCTTCTCCTCCTGCCCCCAATCCCTCCCAGCAGCAGAGTCTTTTCCAGTGAGTCAACTCTTTGCATGAGGTGGCCAAAGTACTGGAGCTTCAGCTTCAACATCAGTCCTTCCAAAAGACTGATTTCCTTTAGGATGAACTGGTTGGATCTCCTTGCAGTCCAAGGGACTCTCAAGAGTCTTCTCCAACACTACAGTTCAAAAGCATCAATTCTTTGGTGCTCAGCTTTCTTCACAATTCAACTCTCACATCCATAAATGACAACTGGAAAAACCATAGTTTTGACTAGATGGACCTTTGTTGGCAAAGTAATGTCTCTGCTTTTGAATATACTGTCTAGGTTGGTCATAACTTTCCTTCCAAGGAGTAAGCATCTATTAATTTCATGGCTGCAATCACCATCTGCAGTGATTTTGGAGCCCCCCAAAATAGTCTGACACTTTTCATTGTTTGCCCATCTATTTGCCATGAAGTGATGGGACCGGATGCCATGATCTTCATTTTCTGAATGTTGAGCTTTAAGCCAACTTTTTCACTCTCTTCTTTCACTTTCATCAAGGGGCTTTTTAGTTCCTCTTCACTTTCTGCCATAAGGGTGGTATCATTCTGCATATCTGAGGTTACTGATATCTCTCCCGGCAATCTTGATTCCAGCTTGTGCTTCCTCCAGCCCAGCGTTTCTCATGATGTACTCTCCATATAAGTTAAATAAGCGGAGAGCCAATATACAGCCTTGACATCCTCCTTTTCCTATTTGGAACCAGTCTGTTGTTCCATGTCCAGTTCTAACCGTTGCTTCCTGACCTGCATATAGGTTTCTCAAGAGGCAGGTTAGGTGGTCTGGTATTCCCATCTCTTTCAGAATTTTCCAGTTTATTGTGATCCACACTGTCAAAGGCTTTGGCATAGTCAATAAAGCAGAAGTAGGTGTTTTTCTGGAACTCTCTTGCTTTTTCCATGATCCAGCGGTTGTTGGCAATTTGATCTCTGGTTCCTCTGCCTTTTCTAAAACCAGCTTGAACATCTGGAAGTTCATGGTTCACGTACTGCTGAAGCCTGGCTTGGAGAATTTTGAGCATTACTTTACTAGCGTGTGAGTAAATAAAAGTGCTTTACATGTGTTGCTTTATATAATTTCACATAGCAATGTTTTAAGGTATGGATTAACATTATACCCATTTCTCAGATGAGGCAACCAAGGCACAGAGAGTGACTTGCCCCAGGTCTGGCATGGATGCAAGTCAGAGCCAGGATGTGTACCCTGGCCATGTGCCCAGAGCCCACACTTTAACTACCATATGAGACAGCCTCCAGAAGAAACATGGTTTAGGAACCCCAAATCTTGTCCATAGGAAATTTTTAAATATTTATTTTTATTTATTTATCTGGCTGCACAGCATCTTAGCTCAGCACCTGGGATCTTAGATCTTCACTGCAGCATGTGGGATCTTTAGTTGTGGAATGCAAACTGTTAGTGTGGCTTGCAAACTCATTTGTGGAATGTGGGGTCTAATTCCCTGATCAGGGATTGAACCTAGGTCCCCTGCTTTGGGAGCTTGTCTTAGCCACCGGACCACCAGGGAAATCCCTGTTTGTAGGAATTTCAGGAGGGCTCGTTCTCCATCTATGGCTCACATGGGTACCCTCTCATCTGCCTTGCCGTCTTCCCCACCTCATCTGCCCAGGTATTATGAGAATAAGCAGGAGCCTATTGCTGGGGTATCCAACATCAGTGTCCTGAGAGAAAGAAGGCTGATCAAAATACCAGCTAGTATTTCCCTTGTCAAGGTCACCCCACACCCATGTGGGGGTCTCCATCAGCTCTGTTTTCTGCAGTGCTGCCAGCCAGTTCTGTGAATCTTGTTTCTTTGGAGCCCCTGGGGAACATATTTGATTGGTTCAGGTTTCTATTCAGTCTGAGAGTCATTTATGATTTCCTGAATAAAATACTCTCTTGGTGAGTATGTGTAAGTATGTGATCTTTTAGAGATAATTTTTAAAAGCTGTTCCCCAATCCAAATTGGGGCTGGATGGGGCCAGTAAGGAAGCCCCAGGGAAGATCAAGGAGAGGAATTCGGATTTTCCCATACACCTGGGGGAGGCCTCTGGGAAAGTGCCTCTTATGAAGGCACCTGTCCTGCAGCCATGCGCAGGTCCAAGCGTTAGGATTCCCCTGCCATTCTGGGGGGGAACGGGGACGTCCGGCCTTCTGTTTCCACATCTGTAAAGTGGCACTTGCCACAGCCTGCCACCAGACACTGTGCCTCTCCTCTCAGGCTCAGACACAGTTCTCTAAGTGTCCTATGAGAAAGCGCCCTTTTTCAGAAGTCAGCGCCTTCAGGTCTTCCCAGATCAACCTCATTAGGTGTGTGAGTAAAGAAGTTCACGTTCTTAGAGCAAAAAAAGAATAGGAAAAAGCAGAGTGCGTCCCAACTGCCTTCATTTTTCCACAAGAGGAAACTAGCCAGTCCAGGGTTCTACAGCCCCTTCACTCACAGGCTTTTCATCATTACTCTAATCCCACTGCTCTGTGATCTAAAGTTGGTGGACACTCTCTTTCTAAGGAAGCTATGAAATCCTTAGAAGACAAAGACCTTCGTGTTGCCCAAAGTATCTCTCTTCTAGGCGTTCACAGTGGTCTGGATACAAGGGCCTTTGTTCCTGCTGCTGGCTGACTAAGGCAGAGCTGGAGAAAGGAAGGTGTGAGCCTCTTCCAGAGCAAGGAGGATGACTCAGGAGATAAGACATGTGAACTAACACTTCCTTCATTTTCTACTTGCTGACCCAATAACTGATGTCAAGCTTTCCTAAAGCTGACAGCACACACATGGAGAAAAACAGCTCTTCACTTGAGCCAGGAGAAAGCTGCCAGGTTGGTACCAACTTGACAAAATAAAATAAAGCTTTGCTTCCTACGAAGCAGTGCTGTTTGGGTCTCCTTATTGCCCTGTGTCCCGAGACCACAAGAACAGAGTAAGGCAGGCAAACTGCTAGAACACAGTAGGACCACGGTAACCAGTCTGCAAAGGAGAACAGCAGACATCTAAGCTTTGTTCACGAGCTCGGCCAAGCCAGCACCTCTCCTCCCCAAGCTGTGACAGGACTGACTGAACCACATACCCAGCAGGGTCTCATTTCTCTCCAGCATTCCAAAAATGTCTCTCCTGAGTTTACTCCCATTACAGGCACAGACTTGTAAGTCTCCGGTAGAGAACAGACAGACCTATGGTATCCTGGTCATGTCCATTGATAGAAACTGTGAGATAGGTTTCTAATGTGATCATTTCTCTCTGCCTTTGTAGAATTGTTAAAAACCATTCTTTCTTTGTCCATCTGCCCATCCACCCACACCTTCATCCATCCATTCAATAAGGGCATTTGGCATCTACTTGATGCTGAGTAACTTCTAAGCCAAAATCAATAGAAAATTCCCCAAGCTTTAAAATCCCCTGCCTTTAAGCCACATCCATTAAGTAGGGCGGGGGTTTCGGGGGAACGGGTGTTTCATGGAAGAAATAGCTGTGTTAAAAATTAAGCTCTTATTAGCCAGTTCTTCACGGAGAAGGCAATGGCACCCCACTCCAGTAATCTTGCCTGGAAACTCCCATGGGCGGAGGAGCCTGGTAGGCTGCAGTCCATGGGGTCACTAAGAGTCAGACACGACTGAACGACTTCACTTTCACTTTTCACTCTCATGCATTGGAGAAGGAAATGGCAACCCACTCCAATATTCTTGCCTGGAGAATCCCAGGGATGGCGGAGCCCGATGGGCTGCCGTCTGTGGGGTCGCACAGAGTCGGACACGACTGAAGCGACTTAGCAGCAGCAGCAACCAGTTCTTCATCCTCTCTGAGTCTCAGTTTCAGCAGCTCTAAAATGGGAATAATTCCTTATAAAACTGCTGCAAAGGTAACAGAGCACACTCGGTGCCTGCAGAGTGAAGTCATTATTCGATAACCGTTAACTCAAAGAAAGCGACCCACGGATCCAGTTTGCTCCTCGGCACACTATTCTCCTAACCCCTCACCGGCCCTTGTCAGTCTTTTTCAAGCTCATTTTGCTTCCAAGGACCATGTTCTTGTAGTTTTAATCCTCAGGTGAGACAGCCTTGTCTTTCTTCTGATGGATGGGCTGTACCATTTTGAAAATGTGATCTGTATCAAAGTCAGCTGTGAGGCTCCTGGAACTGGTGGGAGGATGGATACATAAAGTCCTGTTAATAAAGAAACACACAGACATCAAGGCTACTGGCTGTCGTAGTAACGGGACTTTGTGCTTTCCTGGTTTCTGTCATCTTCAGGACTGAAGGCACTTAATGAATTAGTCTCGCTTGCAGTCCTCCTGGAGAAGAATACTGCTGTGTCTACAAGGGGCAGTCAGGGTAACAGCCAGAGGTCAGTCACCCTTGGGAACATTGCCAGCCACGTCCCTAGAGCAGCTTTGTTTGTTGTTTCTTATCATAAAATAACTGTGCATTAGAAATTTTAAAGATATAATACATAAGTCAAAAGACAAAAGTTAAAACCTCCTGTAACTCTGTTCACTTGGAGATAAGACCTGTTGACTTTTTCCTGTACTCTCATACGGACATATACCCACGTGCTTACTAGAATTATACTGTGTAAAGGCCAGTTTATAATTTAGCTACAGATCATATGTATTTTTTCATATCAAATATGTTTCTACATCATTAAAAAAAAATTTTGGCCATACCCCGAGGCATGTGGGACCTTAGTTCTCTGACCAGGTATTGAGCCAGCAGCCCTTGCATCGGAAGGTGGAGTCTTAAGCACTGGCTACAAGGGAAGTCCCTGTGTCATTTTAAGTGGCTGCTAGTTTACCGAGGAAATTTCTGATTAGTAAACATTTCTGTCACATTAGTTATTTTACCTGTGATGATAATCTTGTGCTCTCTTTTTAGGATTCTTTTTGTTGTGAATGAGGGCACATGGTTTGTGGAAGAGAGTGGGTTTGGTAAAAGTCACTTGGTGTGGCAGAAGCTGAGTAGGGTGAGGACCCCTGGGAGCCACTGTGGGGACCTCTGTGGGACACAGAATAGGGGAGGAACTTTGAGAGGTCTTAACAGGTCTAGACTTTAGAGAGAGTGCTCTGGTAGCAAGCGGGGGATGCACAGGAGGAGACTAGATGGGAAGCTGGAGAGCGCACGCCTCCCATGTGCTCCTGTGGCTAATTAGCTCCTCCGAAGGCTAATTCATGGTCAGGCTCTTGCCGACTCCTGCAGCCTCCTCTCTCTCCCGCCCCTGCCCTGGTTTTTATGCCTCTGCCCTTCCATGCATACTTTGCATCCCCTGGGCTTATGCTAGGCCTGGCATGCCTGTTCCCCACCCCACCACTTCACTTGGTTAACTTATTTTTTTGTAAATCAATTTAGTTGTCCCTTCCTCCAGTCCTCCCCTGACTCTTCGCCTCCCCCTAGACTGGGTTACCTCCCCCTCCACAAACTTCCATGCTTTAGAGTTGTGGCACCTCCACACTCTGGAATCGCACTGTGTGTCTCTTTCCTTACTAGACTTTGGGCTGCCTGGATGAGTGTCTCACTCACTGGGTGTGCAGCGGGTACTCAACAAATGCTACTGAATAAAGGCAAGGTGGTCCCTGCACCAGTACTGCCAACCCTTGGATATGACCAGAATATGTGAGGCATCAGGAACAAGCAAGGCAGATCCCAAATCCATCCACACCTCTCCATCTCCACAGCCCTGATCCAGGGCACCCCCAATTTCTTGCCTGGGACCACTGGCATCATTTCCCAACCGGCTGCCACTCAGTGGACAGATAATCTTCAGACATTAACCTGGCATATCTCTTGCCTACTTAAAACACTGCACAAATATTTGGGGGTACTCTTAGAACACCATGGTTGATAAGGCTTTCATAATCTAGCTTCTGCCTACCTCTCCTCTCTCATCTTGCATGACTTTTCCCTAGGCCCTAGGCCCCAGTCAACAAGGCTTTTTTTTTTATTCTGTTCTTCAAATAGCAAAAGCCTTTTGTTCAGCCCCTTATTCCTCATGTGACTTGCTCCTTCTCATCCCCCTTCAGTTCAGTAGCTCAGTTGTGTCCAACTCTTTGTGATGCCATGGACCGCAGCACACCAGGTCTCCCCGTCCATCACCAACTCCTGGAGTTCACTCAAACTCATGTCCATTGAGTTAGTGATGCTATGCCACCATCTCATCCTCTGTCGTCCCCTTTTCCTCCTGCTTTCAATCTTTCCCAGCATCAGGGTTTTTTTCTAATGAGTCAGTTCTTCCTGTCAGGTGGCCAAAGGATTGTAGTTTCAGCTTCAGCATCAGTCCTTCCAATGAATATTCAGGACTGATTTCCTTTAGGATAGACTGGTTGGATTTCCTTGCTGTCCCAGGGACTCTCAAGAGTCTTCTCCAACACCACAGTTCAAAAGAATCAATCCTTCGATGCTCATCTTTCTTTGTGATCCAACTCTCACATCCATGCATGACTACTGGAAAAACCATAGCTTTGACTAGACAGACTTTTGTTGGCAAAGTAATGTCTCTGCTTTTTAATATGCTGTTTAGGGTGGTCACAACTTTTCTTCCAAGGAGCAGCCATCTTTTAATTTCATGGCTGCAGTCACCATCTGCAGTGATTTTGGAGCTCCCCGCCTCCTGCAAAAAGTCTGTCACTGTTTTCACTGTTTCCCCATCTATTTGCCATGAAGTGATGGGACCAGATGCCATGATCTTACTTTTCTGAATGTTGAGTTTTAAGCCAAATTTTTCACTCCCCTCTTTCACTTTCATCAAGAGGCTCTTTAGTTTCTCATCCTCCTTAACCGTTACTTAACTTCTGCTTAAGCAATACTTCATTAATGAGGCCTTGATTCATATAATCAAACCTAAAGTCTCCTTTCATTCTCTATCATGATATCTGCTAATTTTTTCCCAGAGCATCTTTATACTTTGTATTTTTCTTCTTGTGATCAATTATTTGATAATAATTTTATCCTTTCAGTGGGGAAGACGTGATGTTTTGGCCTCAAGGGGACATTGGCAATGTCTGCTCATATTTTGGTTGTCACAATTAGGGGAGAGATTGCTATAAGCCTCTAATGGATGCTGCTAAACATAACATTGCACAGGAAAGCTGCTCGCAATGAAGAGTTATCAGCCTCACGTCAACCGTGATGAGACTGAGAAACACCGGTCTAGACTATAGGCCAAGTGTTTCTCACTTGGTATAGACAAGACTATAGACAAGGGACCTTGCCTGCCTTGTTCACCACTGTATCTCAGCACCTGGCCCAGTGTCTGATACACAGTAAGCCTCAATCCAGAAAAACAACGAGTAAGACCCATGATGACCAATCAGTACTGGTGTCCAGAGCAGCCTGGGCTGGGAAGAGGAGGCGCTGCTGTGCCAACATTACCCCTTTGGTTGCGGGACTGTGGGGAAATCTGGAAGTCTTAAGAGAGGGGCTAGAGCAGCCCCAGAGGTGGGGGACTCAAGGAATTCCAGAAAGGAATAGGAAAAGTATATAAAAAGGAAAGAATATAAAAACTATAATGACCTGCATGGCTCTATCAATAAATGCCTGCTAAAAGTCAGGGTGATGGGCGGACAAAAGGCCAGAACACCAGTGAGGTTGGTGAGCCGAAGAAAGGAAAGAGCCTGGCAGAACTATTTACAGCGTCGGCACAGTCATACAGTCCTGTAGCCTCACACGTACTCAAACTCACCTAGTGAGAGGAGGCGTGGGGAGCGGCTACAGCATGAGCAGACATGAAGATGGGGTTAAGGAGAGTGTTAGCCTTTTTTGTTTGTTTCTGTTGTTTTTCTCTTAAACCCTTAAAAGAGTTATATCTGTTTCAGAGAAACTGCAATCTTTTGTCCTCAAATAGCTTAGTAAAATGTGCTGTGTGTGTTCAGTTGCTCAGCTGTATCTGACTCTTTGTGAACCCAGGGACCATAGCCCATTAGGCTCCTCTGTCCATGGAATTCTCCAGGCAAGAAACTGGAGTGGGTTGCCATGCCCTCCTCCAGGGAATCTTCCTGACCCAGGGATCAAACCCGTGTCTCTTACGCCTCCTGCATTGGCAGGTGGGTTCTTTACCACCGGTGCCACCTGGGAAGCACTTTTAGTAAAATACCTTTATTTATTTATTTTGGCTGCGGTGGGTGTTTGTTGCTGCACGTGAGCGTGCTCTAGTTGTGGCAGGCGGGGGATTCTCATTGCAGAGGCTTTTATTGTTGCTGAGCCTGGGCTCTAGGGTGCAGGCTTTAGTAGTTGTGGCTCAGGGACTTAGGGACATGTGGCATGTGGGACCTTCCCAGACAAGGGATCAAGTCCATGTCCCCTGCACTGGCAGGTGGATTTTTAACCACTGGACCACCAGGCAAATCTATAAAATATCTTCTTTTAGATTCAAAAAGATCCAGAAGATACAGTTACTATTTGTCTGTCAGGAGGGAAATATTTGGGAAGATGACCTGGATTAAGGAAAGCTCTGACATCCAGATAAGTGTTCTTTCTCAAGGCAAAGCAGCATGTGCTCTGATCCAGGCTTTGTTAATAGAGACAGAAAGAAAGAAAATAAATCAAGAAGCATTCTCAACCAACCTACCTCTTCCCACAAGACCTTTCAATTAACAAGGCATCGAGAGTCCAATAACAATACCAACATCTGTGGACCCATATCACTTGGTGCTCAGAGACTCTCTTGCAGCATGACAGTATGACCTTAAAGCTATATACCTGGGCTGAATGCTCCTTGAGTTTCAGACTCACACTGCCAAGTGGCTCCTAGACTCTGTATGCTTAGCTGTTCCACAGGAATCTCTGATTCAAATGTTCCAAAACAGGCCTTATGGTTTTACCTGCTCTTCTCTGCAAAGTGTTTTCTTCTTCCATTTCTCCTCCTAATTAATGGTTCAGTTCAGTTCAGTTCAGTTCAGTTGCTCAGTCATGTCTGACTCTTTGCGACTCCATGAATCGCAGCACACCAGGCCTCCCTGTCCATCACCAACTCCCGGAGTTCACTCAGACTCACGTCCATCAAGTCAGTGATGCCATCCAGCCATCTCATCCTCTGTCGGCCCCTTCTCCTCCTGCTCCCAATCCCTCCCAGCATCAGAATCTTTTCCAATAAGTCAACTCTTTGCATGAGGTGGCCAAAGTACTGGAGTTTCAGCTTTAGTATCATTCCTTCCAAAGAAATCCCAGGGCTGGTCTCCTTCAGAATGGACTGGTTGGATCTCCTTGCCGTCCAGTACCACCACCTAACTGGACCTCCCTGGTGGCTCAGATGGTAAAGAATCTGCCTGGAATGCAGGAGACCTGGGTTCAACCCCTGGGTCGGGAAGATCCCCTGGAGGAGGGCAAGGCAACTCACTCCAGTATTCTTGCCTGGAGAATCTCATGGACAGAGGAGCCTGGAGGGCTATGACTAAGGGGACACAGCTGAGCAATTAAGCACATATGCACCATCTACTCAGGCCCCATGCCCAGTAACTTGTAAGTCATCCCAATCTCTCCCTCACATCTGATCAATCACCAAATCTTATCCATTTTTGCCTTAACTGTTTCTAAAGTATGTGCCTTCATCTTTTCATTACCATTGTCTTCATTTGGCTCCTCCTGGATTTTTTTTTTAATTTTTTAATTGAAGGATAATTGATTTACAGAACTTTGTTGTTTTCCGTCAAACCGCAACATGAGTCAGCCATAGGTGACATATATCCCCTCCCTTTTGAACCTCCCTCCCTTTTCCCTTTTTGGCTCCTCATGTTTTTAGGCTGTCCTGCGTGGCTTGTGGGATCTCAGTTCCCTAAACAAGGCTTGAACCTGGGCCACAGTAGTGAAAGCATGGAATCCGAACCACGAGGCTACCAGGGACTCACAAAACATCTATTCTTGATGCCTGCTCAGAACTTGCCATTTCATCAACATAGGCAAATGAGACCCACATTTGTCTCCATCTAAATAAGCCTACCAACTCTCCATTTCCAAATCAGAGGTCTTCATCTCCCCTCCAAGGACTTCCTCTATTGAATTTCCTATCTTTGTGAATGGTACCACCACTTCTCAAGCCTCCTCACTCATCCAAAACTTGGAAGATTTTTTCCAGATTCCTCATTTTTGTTTGAAGCAAAGTCGCTCAGCCATGTCTGACTCTGCTTTCCCATGGACTGTAGCCCGCCAGCCTCCTCTGTGCTTGGGATTTCCCAGGCAAGAATACTGGAGTGGGTGGCCATTTCCTTCTCCAGGGGATCTTCCCTACCCAGGGACTGAACCCAGGTCTCCAGCATTGCAGGCAGATGCTTTCTCATCTGAGCCACCAGCTCTTGCCTAGATAGCTCAATGCCCATACCTCCTTTCCCGACTGTCTGGACACAGCCTCTTACTATTGCTCTTACTACTCCGGGTGTACCAGTCTGACTTTTCTAATTAGAGTGATTCTTGAGGGCATGGACCATGTCTGGTAGTTTTCTGAATCCTCCAATGTGCCCAGCACAGCCTAGGTACAGAGTGGATCCCCAACAAAGAAGTAAGTCGGCAATGAAACCCGTCTGCCAAGAGAAGGCAGGTGCTGAACAGCCAGCACCTTGAGATGAGGGAGGCAGTTTGCCCAACTCCTTTGCCCCAGTGGGAGGACAAGACCTCAGCAAAGAGACTGGAAATGTTCTTTGAGGGGCTGGGAAAGGGACTCCACCAAGGAGAATATCTTGGCTTGTGGAGTCATCATGGCCACTCAGCTGATCTCTGAGATCTTGAATCCATGGGTGCCCATTTGTAGTGTTGCATGGTATCCTCCGGCAGTGGCCTGGCACCTTGGAAATATGTCCTGTTATACGATGGCTGCCTCATCTTGGACACAAGCAACAGTTAAAATCTTCTATGAGTCTATTCTGCTCTCTAGAAGTAGAGTCTAGAGTGTTTGATTTCATTATCTTGAGATCTCTATGCTACTTAATTACTCTTCACACTATTCCTCGCCCCATCACTGATGCTCCCTCACTCACTGAGGACTTTAGCAACTGTCTCCTCACCATCTAAGCTTCTGCCATCATCCCAGAAAGTTTCAACACGTACGAAGATGACCTCTCTAACAGCCTAGCCTCAAATTTCCATGACTTCCTTAATGCCAATGGCTTTTAATTTCTTTTTACTCATCCACTAAGGTGACTGTCCCTCAGACCTGTGTCACTGAAACTCGTTCTCTGGTCAGCCCTCACCTAGACTACCACTACTGTCTCCTGAGCAATCACTCTGCCTCTATCAAAAATCAGCAGTGGCTGCACATCTCCTACTGGGGCAAGTCAAGGTCCTTAGCCCAGGAGGCAGCATGCCAGGCTCCATTCAGTCTCTCAACTCATCTTCATCATCTAACATTTCCTTTCTTGACATTACTGGATTATATGCAATTTCCAGTTCCTCTTGCCATCTCTTGAGACTCCTGGGCCTCCGACTGCCTGCAAGCCCTCCTTCCTTGTCTGCAAAGATGTTCCCTTCTTGTCTGCAAAGACTTTCATCTTCACATTCTAGCTCAAACACTACCTGCTCTGGAAAGGCTTCCCTGCCTTGTCTGGCACAGCTATGTGCCTTCTCCAATTGATGACTATCTCATACTAAAACCAATTACTGTGCTAGCCACAGTTCAGCACTGTGCTAGCCACTGACAATGAGAATAAAAGTTAAAAGGGTAGCTTGCATTTACTGATCACTTTCTATGTGCCAGGCACAACTCTATGGAGGAGGCATCATGGTTATTATTCTCATCTTACAGGTGAGAAAACAGGCTCAAGGCCACACAGCTAATAAGTGCTTCGATGCGATCCTCTTTCTCTACTGTCATCATCCTTTCTCTCTTCACTGTCCTCATCACGCCCATTCTAAAAGAATGCCCTTCTCCCGTCTCCCCTCTATCCACTCTTTCTTCTCATCGATGGCAACATCCTCATCTTGCCCCAGCACTTACAAGCATTCTAACACCCACGCTTATCCTACCCTCCCCGTCTCCAGTTACCCCCAAGAGCGGTCCCTCTCCATCCTAAGGCCAGGCCCTCCCCCTGCACATTCAGCACTGTCCTCTCATCTTCCTAGGTACCTCACATTATGAATTATCCTTCCTGTAACGTCTACCTTCTCATTCAACTGAACCCTTTCCATTGGCATTTAAACGTGCTCAACTGCCTCCTCCTAAAACAATGAAACTACCCTCTCTTTCCATCACAGCCAAACATCTGGAAAGACATTTATATAAGCTGTGTCCATTTCCTCACTTTCCACTTTTTCCTCCATCAACTACAATCTGACTTGTGTATCACATCACTGAAATTCTTGCTTAAAATCACTTATGACCTCCATGTTTCTAAAGCCAATGGGCCTTTATCGGTGCTCATGTTAATTCACTTCCCAGCAGCACCTCTGCTTTCTCTTTTCTTCAGGAAACACTGTGCTTTTGGCTTTCGTGGAGTTTTCACCTCCTGGTTTTTATTCTGTCTCTCTGGATCATCCTTCTCTGTTTACTTTTCAGAATCATCCTACTCTACTCGAAGTTAGTCCCAGGCCTTCTCTTCTGAGCCCATCTTCAGTCCCTAGGCAGCCTCATCCATGCCATGGTTTCTATGACGCCTAGATGTCTATGACTTACAAGAGGCGTATTTCCTGCCCAGACGTCTCAAACCTCCTGCTTTAGATGATTCAGAGGCTTCTCAAGTACAGCAAGGTTGAGGCTGAACTCATGATGTTTGCCTTGAAGTCTTGTCCTCCCCTATTACATCCCGTCTCAGGAAATGGTACCACCGTCCACCACACAAAACTGGGAGCCTAGGACTTATCCACAATACTTTCCTCTCAATGCTCACATCCAAACCGCCACTTCCCGTTCCTTTTACTCTCTAGACCTCTCAAATCTGCCTACTTCTTTCCATGTCTACTACATACATCCCAGTCTAAACAACTGTCATCTTTCACCTGGACGACTTCAGAGTCTCCTGATTGATTGATCTCACTGGATATACTCTTGACCACTTCAAACAGACAATCCACATTATGCAACCAGTGAGATCTCTTTGAAATGGAAAATCTGTGTCGCCCTCCTGCTCCAGTGACTACCCACTGCTTTAGAAACAACATCAAATCCTTGCCTGTGGCCAGTCAGACTCTGCCTGTTCAACCCCTTTCTGCCTCTCCTGATCATCTCATGTGCTTGCCCCCCTCTCTCTCTCTCTCTGTGCCCCAACCCACTGGCCTTTGGCATCTTAACATGCCATGTTTCCTGTAACCACAGCCTTTCTCCATTTCTAGAATAGTCTCTCCCAGTTCCCAAAGTCCCCTCACATCCTTAACTCCTGCTCACTCTTCAGGTTTCAGCTCAACCAGCATTCCCTCAGGATGACTTCCCAGGTCCTCCTTGAGTGGCCTCAGACCATCCATGAAACCCTCTTATAATGTACCATGTGCCTCTAGTGATGGTGGTTTAGTTGCTAAGTTTTGTCTGACTCTTGCAACCCATGGAGGCTCCTCTGCCAATGGGATTTCCCAGGCAAGAACACTGGAGTGAGTTGCTATTTCCTCCTCCAGGGGATCTTTCCGAACCAGGGACTGAACTCAGGTCCCTTGCATTGCAGGTGGATTCTTTACTGACTGAGCCACCAGGGAGCTTACCATGTGCCTCTACTTTATAGCTTTTATCACTGTGTCACTTTATATTGCCCTTGTGACAAATCTGTTTCCTCCCAAAGACTTCAAGCTCCATGGGGGCTGGGGCTTTGACTGTTTTGGTTTTTGTCCCCACTCAACATGGCATCTGGTCCCATCACTTCATGGCAAATAGATGGGGAAACAGTGACAGACCTTTCTGGGAGTGGCGGGGAGGGGCTCCAAAATCACTGCAGATAGTGATTGCAGCCATGAAATTAAAAGACTACTCTTGCTCCTTGGAAGAAAAGTTATGACCAACCTAGATAGCATATTAAAAAGTAGAGATGTTACTTTGCCAACAAAGGTCCATCTAGTGAAAGCTATGGTTTTTCCAGTAGTCATGTATGGATGTGAGAGTTAGACTCTAAAGGAAGCTGAACACTGAAGAATTGATGCTTTTGAACTGTGGTGTTGCAGAAGACTCTTGAGACTCCCTTGGACTGCAAGGAAATCCAACCAGTCAATCTTAAGGAAATCAGTCCTGAATATTCATTGGAAGGACTGATGTTGAAGCTGAAACTACAATATTTTGGCCACATGATGTGAAGAACTGACTCATTAGAAAAGACCCTGATGCTGGGAAAGATTGAAGGCAGGAGGAGAAGGGGACAACAGAGGATGAGATGGTTGGATGGCATCACCAACTCAATGGACATGAGTTTGAGCAAACTCTGAGAGTTGGTGATGGACAGGGAAGCCTGCTGTGCTGCAGTCCATGGGCTCAAAAACAGTTGGACACAACTGAGCGACTGAACTGAACATGGTATCCCCTGTGACATTCAATAAATACTTGTTAACATCTCGAAAATGTGATCCTCACTTTTCAACTCAACTCTAACTAGCTTCTGGCCATGTCACTCCTCTGAAATTGCCCTTGTTAAAGTCATCCACAACCTTCGAACTGCCAAAACCACGCTCCTGCGGAGGCCTGATGTTCTACCAGCTGGACTGAGGGTTTCCTGCACTAAAATAGAAACCTGGCAGTCATTCCTCAATTCTCAGGGAGCGAAAATGAGCTGACAGAATATTCTCAATTTAAAGTTTTTGTTTCAGAAAGTTTTCTTAAAATGTGACACCTACAAGTCCTTGCCTGTGATAGAGTTTGGCATAGGATGCTCTCGGATTTAGTTCAAAATTATACATTCAGCCATTTTACTATATGAATATTTCATGGGGTTCTTTAAAGAGCACCATGATTCCCACGGGTGTTACTACATGAACAAGTATTTGAGACCCACTGAAAGTTTTTAGCTTTCTGATTTTTTCTCTTGGAGGTATCTCATGCAATTTATCAGGCTGGTTATTCATTTTAGCAAGTAGCCTCTCCCATTGCCCTTTGTCCCTATTTTTATATTTATCACCTCTTCCTATGATCTACTCCATGTACTGCAAGTTCCTGGAGGGTACAGGGACCATGGTTTTTCCTTTTCTTTCCCCCTTTCTTTTTCTCTCTCGTTCCCTCCTTACCTTTCCCTCCCCATCTCTCTCTTTCTCTCTCCCCCATTCCTACCCCTCCGCAGTGATCCCAGCATGTGGCCCAGGCCCATGGATCATGTTTGTTGAATGAAGGAATAAACGGATGACTGAATAAATGAATAAACAAAACAGTGAGACAGAAACTACATCCTTGGTCCCAGTACTCTTCTTTCTATGCTCCGCTGCCTCCCAATTGAACAACTCAGTGACACAGCAGCGTGATACAACAGAAAAGTAATTTCACATATGGAAAATACCAGCCACTGTATTTTCTTTAAAGTACAATGAATCGGATGCAAACCTATTATAGCATTACAAGTCTTGTCCTTGTGAGCTTCACTTCTAATATCTAATCCATCATCGAGCCCTTTTGATTTTACCACCCAAAAAAAGAACCAAAACAGCAAAGAGTCATAGTAGCCACCTACTTAATGGGGATATAGAATATTATTCTCTAAGTATCTGAAAATGCTATGTGCCTGAGGCAGAAGCTGGGTAAATCACGATGTTTTTCTGATATATCTCTAAACATTCCACATTCTATCATAATCCTGTCCCTTTGCCCAAGCTGTTCTCTTAGCCACTTCTGCCCTTTCTCCTGAGCTTATCTGTCAAAATCATACTTCACCTTCAAGGCTCGGTTCAAAACTCACCTCCTCCAAAAAGACCTGCATAATCTATCAGAGTTACCATGGCGGCCTGACCCACCATAGCCCCTGCCTGTGACGGCATGTCACCTGTTCCTCTGCTTGGCGTTGACTTCTTTGGTCTGCTAAGTCCTGCTGCTGACGTGACCATTTCTCTCCTAGATTGCCTTGCAGGCAACTCAGATCTGAGGACAAGGTTGTGCTCACCTTTCTGTCTCCTCAGAAAACAATAGGCATTTTCTGAATGAAGTGTGTTGGGCTGATCATCCACTACTAGTACGTATATACATAGCATTTTTGTGTTTTGTCATAAGGTGACTTTTTGAAAATATCCATAGATGGGGTATCTGGCTTTCCCCTCCTTCTGGCTAGGTCCTGACAGCCTTAGCTGAGACTCCCATCCAGCTTCTTGCTCTCACCCCTATTGGCAACCGCAGCATAGAGAAGGAGCCTGTGTGCTCCAAAATTTATTTGGAGAAAAATTCAAGCTGCTTCTTTCTGAAGTGGAATGGGAGTCAGAGGTGAGCCCTAGCCAGTGAGGTGCGTGGGAGAAGAAAGGTTTGCAGTGAGCAAGGCTCTCAGCTCTCAAGCTGTTTTTTTTTTTTTTTTTTTCCCAAACAGCAGACAGACTCCTAGCACAGATCTAGGGCTCAGGGGCCACTCTGCTCATCTCCCTCCTTGACTGCAGACCTCCGGCCTCCCAAGCACATCCTCACAGCCCTCCACACCACTGGTATCTGGACTAAAGCAGAGACAACCCCTCCTCCCTCCATCCCCGGGGAACATCGCACTTATAGTCCACTCAGCCCAGCCCTAATGCACACACAGACAGAAACAAGAAAGATGAAAATCCAAACCAAGAGGGCTGACTGCTTTGTCCCTGAACCCTGCTTTATACAAACCTATCCAGCCTGCACAGATTCCAGCTCATCCATCAAAGCGTGGAATGCTCAGCCACATGCTGTTATAACCCAAACTGAGTCTGCAAGCGCCTCTGTGATGCCGCTATGCCTGTGTTGCAGGTTCTCGTGCAGAGATCAGAAAAGCCATTGAAAGGAGAGCATAAAGTTGTCGTTGCTTGATGGCAAAGGGTTTTCACGTGTACCTGATCAAGAGGTTAAATGAGATAATATAGGCAGAGCGCTCAGCAGAGTAACTGAACAGAAAGAGCTCCTAATGAAAGCTTCCCACCTAACAGTGCAGGAGGGCCTCTTCTCATGTGATTGGAAGCAAGCCTTTCTTCCACTGCTTCTGCTGTTCAACAGCCTGTCGTACCTGAAGGAGGGAAGTCAGTGCCTAATACCTGCCCCCAGCCACCTTCGTGCATCTACTGGCTTCCTGGCTGCATGGGGGGGAATAACTGAACTGCGCATCTGTGCAGATGGGGAGCACTCACAGGGGCTTCTGGGGACATACTGAGTGATACACGGACAACTGCATCAATATCTTTCCTTCCTCTTCTGGGTCTATAATACATTCCTAGATCCCAGAACAATTTTCAAAACTTTTCTTTCAAGCGTATCTCCCTTCCTCTCCTTTCTGAGGTCCAAATGCAGCACCAGCAAGAGACCTCTTCTGCCCTTTCTGAAGTCCAGCCACAGTGTTCCTCCCTTCCCTTGTTTAATGCTATCTAGGTGCTGACGCTTTATCCTGTATAGAGGAACAATAGGGCAGTACCATCCTGAGAGCTCTCCCAGGTGGCTCAGTGGTAAATAATCCACCTGCCAATGCAGATGTGGGTTCAATCCCTGGATCAGGAAGATCCCCTAGAGGAGGAAACGGCAACTCACTCCGGTATTTTTGCCTGGGAAATCCCATGGACAGAGGAGGCTGGTGGGCTACAGTCTATGGAGTCCCAAAGAGGTGGACACAACTTAGCGACTAAACAACAACAAATATGGCAGTAAAAAGGATAGTTGGTAGTTCTTCGTGTTGTTTTCAAGGCTGGAGATATCCTATCTCCCCTACCCAGTTCAGAGAGGCTAAAACACCTCATCCCAACTTTCCAAGCAAAACCTGCCTGAAGTCAAAGGAAGTTTAGATGGCCCAGAGCCTATGGGCCCTGTGCGGTCTCACAGCACTTTTGCTTTTATCCCAAAGGGAACCAAGCAACCGTAGGGGGAATATTGCCCCACACTGTTCAGCTGGAGAAGAGCTTGAGGGACTATGTCAGACACAGGGCAAGGAAAGAGATTTTTATTAAGAATAGTTGATGCATTCACATGATTCAAAAGTAAAAATGTATATGAGAGTTTACAGGGCCACCCTCCCTGGAGGCAACAGATACTATTAGCTTTTGTGTATATGGTTATGTAAATACAAGCAAATTTCTTGAACTGCTTCTTCTTCCTTCTCTTTTATAGTGTGAACAGTAGCATATTATACACACCCTATGCATGTTTTCCACTTAGCCCCTATCTTGAAAACAAACTGCCCTATATCAGTTATATATTAATAGTAAGCTTCCTAAATCTTTTATTTTTTTAATGGATGAACAGAACAGTATTCCACTATCTGGAAGTACCACAAGTCCCCCTTTAATGAGCAGGCAGGTTGTTCTTTCACTGTTCAAACAATACTGTAATGGATACATGTCTATGTGGCCACATGCAAGAACAAGGGCAAATTAGATTCCTAAGATTGGAATCACTGAGTCAGATGGCATGGGCATTACTAATATTGATAAATGTGTCTAAAATGCTCTCCAAAGGAGTACTACCAATTTACTCTTTGACCAGCAATGTATGAAACTGCCTGTTTTCTCAGAACCTCCTCAGCATCTTTTTGATGTTTGCTAACTGAACGGTAAATAAATGTCATCACAGTTTACACTTTACATACTAAAGAAATTAATCTGTTTTGTGTGAGTTAAATGCCTGAGTCCTAGAGGGAGAAAACAGCATCCAGTTTTACCAGGACAGCATGTCCTCTGAAGTCTAATGGGGTCACAAACATCCCTTGAACCTACAAATAACACTCTTTATTCACAACGTTCTGTATTTTCAGCTCCCACATGTGTGTCTGTTCTTAGGGGGAGGAGAATTGCCCTGTGGAAGGAGCAGAGACAGAATCAGACAGACCTGGGTTCCAGGCACAGCTTTGCCACTGATGAGCTTTATGATCTTAGCAAATTGCTTAACCTTTCCTAAATATGAAATTTCATATTTCCATGAAATACAGGGATCATAATACTGATCTTTTGCAAAGCCTTATCTCTGGTACACAGAAGGCAGTTAGCAAACAGCAGCAGCCTTCATTAGTGTTAATAACCATCAGGCCACATTCTAAACCTCAGGGCACTTTGCACAATTGACAGGACCTGAACTGGGGGAAGCTGGGGGAAAAGGCTCTTTTGTTAAATGGCCACCCAGAGGATTCCCAACTCCTCCTGTAAGTCACCCCAGGCTCCTTCCAAAGTTAGCAGGAGAGCTCACTAAAATCCCCTGCAGGGCCTCTGGGTGAGGGGTGGGCTGTTTCTGTGCCAGGCTCCTCTGCTGCCAGATGACGTTTGTATTCAGGCTGAGGGCTCTCGGGTCTAGGCAGAGCTCATTTCCAATTACAGATGGGCAAGTCAGAGACAAAACAGAGATCCTTGAGCAAAACATGGACTTGCTCTCATTAGCAGCACAGCCCCATCTTAGCTTCCCCAAGCACTATTTTTGATGTGGTCAACTACATGCAGATTTCTAGCTTTGACAGGAATCTCAGTGAAGTTCACAGCTGGGCTTCTATCTATGCATATAATACCCCTTATTTCCAAAGAACTTGAGACTTTTCCCATTCACACAAGGTCTTGTCTCATTTCATTACCCCCACCCCCAGGATGGCAGGAATTATGATAGGGAGCTGTGAGGAGGACCATGCTGCTGATGTCTAAGGCCCCAGCTGAACCTCAGGAAACCACATGAGTGCGGACCTGACCCTGCATGTCTGTGTTCTGTTGGCTTAGATCTCCTGCGTGGGAGCTGGACCCTCCTGGGAGACGTCTGAGAAATTACAACTGCTTTCAGAGAATGTTCCTTTGCTCTTTCCTCCCCCTAGGTCCACCTCTGTCAGTCTGAAGGAAAGGGGCAAGATTCAAATGTGATTTCAAGTATTTCATTAGCACAGAAATAAAGCGGCCTTCCGCACCCCCCACCCCCGCCCAAGACTCCAGATCCCACGGATCGCAGGCAAAGTGAACTTGCTGGATCTGGAGTCCAACATCGTTTATCTCTCACACGGTATAAAACGTGGGTCTTGCTCAGACCCATGGGAGGTAGTGGTGGTGGAGGAGACCTGGCAGAGCACAGAGATCAGACTGTGTGGACCGCGACCCTGCAGCCTCCTTAGGATCGCAGCGGAGTCCTGCTAGTGGAAACCACCCTCCCTGCAACCCAGAACCTCCAGGTCCGCAGCTGGGCGGACTGGAAAGGTCGAGAAAAAGTGCCTCAACTGATTGCGGGGGGGCCCCAGAGAAAAGTAGTTGGAGCCACATTAAAGTAGTTGGAGCAAACTTGCAGCGCCCCAGAGAAAAGCAATGCCCAGATGAGGCAGAAAAGCACGGACGATGTAACTAGCCCAAAGACACCGACAGAGAAGACAGCTCTCCACCCCAGCCCTCCTTCGCCTCCCCGGAAGGTGCAGAGCAGCCTGGAAGCCCTCCACCCCCATGCTGAGGGTCTCCCACGCGCCGCGCTGGGCGCTTTACTCGCCCATCCCAGCCGGACTTCCGAGTTACCCGAGCGCAAGCAGCAGGGGGATATCACCCCGACACTGCTTTCTGCTTCCCTCCGGATCTCTCTACCCGAGCCAAACCTTCCTCCCGGCCGCTGAGCGGAGCTCCGATGTGGCCAGCGCCTCCAGTTAGACCCGCTGCGCCCTCCTGCCCGGGCGCTGCCCGAGGGATGCGGGGCTGGACGCCCGCCCTGGGGCCCAGGACGAGCGGGACAGAGGGCCTGGGTGAGAGTCCGGTTTCTCTGTCCCCGAGGCAGGGAGTGAGCCCCCGGCGAGCCTGGACCGGCGAGGCCGAACCGGCTTCGCGAACGCACCTCCGCCCGACTTATTTTGAAAAACTTCAGGAAAACCATCAGCACCTCGAGCCCAAATTGCAAGGCTGGCCCGGGGGCGCCCGCGCGCTGGGATCCACCCGGCCGCACGGACGGACCGTTCCCACCCACCCGTGGTCCTCAGTCCCCGCCCGGACCCCGCTCACTCACGCGCGCCGGGCCAGACCTCGCGGCCAGCCGTGTCGCGGGCCGGGGCAGCGGCATGGTCCCCGGGAGCTCGCGGGCGCCGAGGCGCAGCAGCCGCGTCAGTGTAGGGGTCCCGCCGGGCGGAAAGCGCCGCGGAGCAGGTCGGCGAGGCCGAGCCGAGGCGGGCGGCGGACGTGCGGCCGCAGGCAGGGACCCGGCAAGGCCCGCCCCGGGGCGGGGACCGCGGGACCCGGGGGCCTGGCCACGAGGCCGGAGACATTCCCCCCACCCCACCCCCACCCCC